>JAFMOC010000033.1:100000-122500 GCA_019802505.1 Corydoras sp. C115 | reverse complement strand
GGAGGGGTTCCCCATGCCCATCAGGGGGGAACATTTTGGGCGCTGGGCAGATACACCCAGGACAGAGCGCCAATCCATCACTGGACACACACTCACTCACACACACTCTCTATATGGGGCAATTTGGAGAACTCAATTGACTTGACTTGATCCATGTTTTTGGACTGTGGGAGGAAACCGGAGAACCCGGAGGAAACCCACATGGACACGGGGAGAACATGGAAACTCCACCCAGATTGGGATTCGAACCAGTACTCCCTAGCGCTGAGAGGAGAACATGCCAACCACTAAGCCACCGTGCCCTAAGCCCTGGAGACGGAACCATCGGGCCGTGATATGTCGAGAAAACCTTTGTGGTTCATCAGCGCAATAAAACAAACACTATAATTCCTTCAGTCGGACTCACTAAGAACCAACTAACAACTGCAAACACAGAAGGACGAGCCAATAGAAAGGTTTTGAAAATGTTCTCCCAATGGAGAACCCCCCCCACCCTCCGCGACCCTAGTAGAGGATAAAGCAGAAGATAATGGATGGATGTTAGATGTTGTGTCAGTGTGTGTGAGATTTGAGTTTAATTGCTCTTGAGCGTCCTGTCCTAGGGGTATCTGCCCAGCACCCGAAATGTTCTCCCCTGGATGGGCATGGGGAACCCCCCCCCCGACCCTAGTAGAGGATAAAGTGGAAGATAATGGATGGATGGAACTTCACTCACTATTTTCATCAGCAAAACATAAACCCATCAACAAGAACCATTCATGAAGCCTCACCATCTGCATACAGTCCACCATCATCAGCACGGAGGCCTCGGCTCCAAACCCGGGCCCTCATCACGCCCCAACCTCGTTTGCATATCAACCAACCAGCCTGTGAGTGCATGTCGTCATGGTTCCTTACCTCGAATGACCCCGAGGGCTCACACTCTCCGGCTCCTCCACATCTGAAGACGTCCTATAGATCCTCCTTTAGTCTCTTATTGAGGTTCTGTTCACTGCGCTGCTCCACAAGTGGCACCGACGAGGCAAAGGAGACACGGTCTCCCTTTAAAGACAAACGCTAACCGGGACCAAACCTGCAGAGACAAACAGAGGTTCTGTCACATTTATGCATTATTAACTAAATAATTAACTAGAATTATTAACCGAGACCCAAACGGGTAGCTCGGCTCCTTAAATCTGATTGGCTGAGCTGTTCGTCCAGCCGTGACATCATTAACAATCATGCGTGTCACATTCGTATCAATGCACGATATATATGACATTATTTGGAATCGCGTGGCATCAACGGACACACAGATTAATAAAAACAGCGAGCCCATTCCTGTAAGCACCAAGCCGGAAACCTGTTACTCAGCGATAAGTGTTCACTTTAAAAACCGCACTAGATTACATTGCAGTAAATCGCAATAAATTGCAATAAATTTAATTTTAATTAACACATTTAGGAGGCAGTCGAGGTTGTGTATTATTGCTAATTAATTCTAGGGATGAGGTAACGGCACTCCGCTTTGCATCAGGCCTAACAACATTAATACACAACCTCGATGACAATGAGAATCTGTTTTATTTATTTACCTAATTTTTTACTTTACAAACTCCCAAAAACAAAACAAGGACTCTCGAATCAGAACAACGAACTCGGTGTTTGTCGAAAAACAACGCAACTTATGACAATAACATCATTTGGAATCGCGCGGCATCAACGGAAACACAGATTAATATAAACAGCGAGCCCATTCCTGTAAGCACCAAGCCGGAAACCTGTTACTCAGCGATAAGTGTTCACTTTAAAAACCGCATTAGATTACATCACAATAAATTCGATTTTAATAAACGTGCTAAGGAGGCAGTCGAGGTTGTGTATTATTGAAAATTAATTCACATTATTGTTTTATTTATTTACCTCATTTTTTACTTTACAAACTCCCAAAATCAAAACAAGGACTCTCTCTCGAATCAGACCAATGAACACTGTGTTTCAGTTGGAGAACAACACAACTTATGACAATAACATCATTTGGAATCGCGTGGCATCAACGGAAACACAGATTAATATAAACAGCGAGCCCGTTCCTGTAAGCACCAAGCCGGAAACCTGTTACTCAGCGATAAGTGTGCACTTTAAAAACCGCATTAGATTACATCACAATAAATTCGATTTTAATAAACGCATTTAGGAGGCAGTCGAGGTTGTGTATTATTGCTAATTAATTCACGGGGGATGAGGTAACGGCACTCCGCTTTGCGTCAGGCCTAACAACATTAATACACAACCTCGAGCGCCTTATTGCTTTAATAACAGAGCTACGGAAAAGTCAAATACACTGAGAAACTGTATTGTTTTATTTATTTACCTTAATTTTTACTTTACAAACTCCCAAACTCCCAAAAACAAAACAAGGACCCTCGAATCAGACCAATGAACTCTGTGTTTGTCGGAGAACAACGCGACTTATGACAATAACATCATTTGGAATCGCATGGCATCAACGGAAACACAGATTAATATAAACAGCGAGCCCATTCCTGTAAGCACCAAGCCGGAAACCCGTTACTCAGAGATAAGTGTTCACTTTAAAAACCGCATTAGATTACATCACAATAAATTCGATTTTAATAAACGTGCTAAGGAGGCAGTCGAGGTTGTGTATTATTGCTAATTAATTGACGGGGATGAGGTAACGGCACTCCGCTTTGCGTCAGGCCTAACAACATTAATACACAACCTCGAGCGCCTTATTGCTTTAATAACAGAGCTACGGAAAAGTCAAATACACAGGACGAGAATCTGTATTGTTTTATTTATTTACCTCATTTTTTACTTTACAAACTCTCAAACTCCCAAAAACAAAACAAGGACTCTCGAATCAGACCAATGAACTCTGTTTTTTTGGAGAACAACGCAACTTATGACAATAACATCATTTGGAATCGTGTGGCATCAACGGAAACACAGATTAATATAAACAGCGAGCCCGTTCCTGTAAGCACCAAGCTGGAAACCTGTTACTCAGCGATAAGTGTGCACTTTAAAAACCGCATTAGATTACATCACAATAAATTCGATTTTAATAAACGCATTTAGGAGGCAGTCGAGGTTGTGTATTATTGCTAATTAATTGACGGGGATGAGGTAACGGCACTCCGCTTTGCGTCAGGCCTAACAACATTAATACACAACCTCGAGCGCCTTATTGCTTTAATAACAGAGCTACGGAAAAGTCAAATACACAGGACGAGAATCTGTATTGTTTTATTTATTTACCTCATTTTTTACTTTACAAACTCTCAAACTCCCAAAAACAAAACAAGGACTCTCGAATCAGACCAATGAACTCTGTGTTTGTCGGAGAACAACGCAACTTATGACAATAACATCATTTGGAATCGCGCGGCATCAATGGAAACACACATTAATATAAACAGCGAGCCCGTTCCTGTAAGCACCAAGCCGGAAACCTGTTACTCAGCGATAAGTGTTCACTTTAAAAACAGCATTAGATTACATCACAATAAATTCGATTTTAATAAACGTGCTAAGGAGGCAGTCGAGGTTGTGTATTATTGAAAATTGATTCACATTATTGTTTTATTTATTTACCTCATTTTTTACTTTACAAACTCTTAAAAACAAAACAAGGACTCTCGAATCAGACCAAACACTGTGCTTCAGTCGGAGAACAACGCAAATCATGACAACGACAAGAACCAACTAAACCGCCTTATAATTGCACATGTGTGATGACAATCTATATTAGTTAACCTAATCTAATCATTAATAATGCATATATACAGTACCAGTCAAAAGTTTGGCCACGCCCCCTTCTTGCTCTATTGTCCGTTTCCTCCACTTATCATATAGATGGACTTTGTAGTTTGACATTTACAGACTGTGGAACATCTGTGTTCTTTGTTGTTGTTAGTTCCCTGTTGGTTCTCTGTTCTCTTTCCAGGTATCATTTGGGTGGTGGATTGTTTATTGTCAGTTCTGCAGCCCAACACCCCATGAATCTAGAGTAGAGTAGGGCCATTGAAAGCCTACTATTCATGGGGCAGCAGAGGGCGTGTGGTTAAGGAACCAGCCTTGTCAGCTGAAGGTCCCGGTTCGATTCCCGGTCCCACTAAGCACTATGGCTTAAGTGCCCTTGGGCAAGACAGCTAACCCCAATTGCTCCCTGGGAGCCGTATACAGGGCTCCCCACCGTTCCGAACATGTGTTCACTTCACCAGTGTGTGAGTGTGTGACACTGCATGGATGGGACAGATTCCTCGGTGTGTAAGAACAGTAGGCAAAATAAAACTACATCCTATCCCGTCATCAATATTTCTTCAACAGGTCCAGGTTTATTTTACTCAGCAGATAAAGGTCAGCACCCTGCATCACCTTCAGCATCTATAGTTTCAGATTTAATACATAGCTTCTTCTACAGCTCACATTTCATATGCTGCTATATTTATATTTCTAATGTATAGATAGATGGGAGTGGATGGATAGGTGGATGGGTAGGTAGATGGGTGGATAGATAGGTGGGTAGGTGGATGGGTAGGTGGGTGGATGGGTAGGTTAATAGATAGGTGGGTAGGTAGATGGGTAGGTGGATGGGTAGGTTAATAGATAGGTGGGTAGGTAGATGGGTGGATGGATAGGTGGGTAGGTAGATGGGTGGATGGGTAGGTGGATGGGTAGGTGGGTAGATAGGTGGGTAGGTAGATGGGTGGATGGATAGGTGGGTAGGTAGATGGGTGGATGGGTAGGTGGAGAGATAGGTGGATGTGTAGGTAGATGGGTGGATGGGTAGGTAGATGGGTAGGTGGATGGATAGGTAGATGGGTAGGTGGGTAGGTAGATGGGTGGATGTGTAGGTAGATGGGAGGATGTGTAGGTAGATGGGTAGGTGGATGGGTAGATGGGTGGAAAGGTGGGTAGGTAGATAGGGTGGATGGGTAGATAGATAGGTGGATAGATGGGATGGGTGGATGGATAGGTGGGTAGGTAGATGGGTGGATGGGTAGGTAGATGGGTGGATGGATAGGTGGGTAGGTGGATGGGTAGATAGACGGACAGACAGATAGACATTCTATATTATTTTTATAGTTGTATATTGTATATTCTATATTATATACAGTCACAGTTGTATATTCTATTATATTCTACATATGTAGATACAAGTATGGGTAGAGTTTCCATGTTCTCCCCATGTTGGTGTGGGTTTCCTCCGGGTTCTCCGGTTTCCTCCCACAGTCCAAAAACATGCATCAAGTCAACTGAATTCTCCAAATTGCCCCATATAGAGTGCGTTTGTGTGAGTGAAGTGTGTGCCCAGTGATAGATTGGCGCCCTGTCCTGGGTGTATCTGCCCAATGCCCGAAACATTCTTCCCTGGATGGGCATGAGGAACCCCCCCCCCAACGACCCTAGTAAGGATAAAGTGGAAGATAATAGGATGGATGAATGAAATCTCACTAAAAGCATGGTGCAGAACCGATATCCGAGCGATCCGAGCTTCTAACTGCAGATGTTCTGCTTCATAACGTTCACATGTTCGCGATCATCAACGGAAATAATCTGGAGCCCTGCAGCGCACGGCGTTACGCGCCAAAGCGGATTCCTCGCGGTTATTCGGCAGCTTCGTACATAAAGCATGTTCAGTGTCGCGATTCTCTCGCTCGTTCTGTCGACTGAATGAGATGTGGGCACCAAAAAAAATAAAATAACAAAATCAACCAATCGTACGGCAGCATGAGCCAGCTCCCGAGAAGCTGCTTCATTCATCTAAGACCCGCAGACCCACAGGGCCGGCGTGCTGTGCGCGGTGGCCAAAGGAACCCCCAAAACCAGCGGGACGCCGGCCAATATGTAGTGAAGAAAACCCTGGAGAACATCCTCTTCAGAACTCACTTAACATATTCCACCGCATGCTAATCTTCCAAAACCCAAAGCTATGGCAGCAATTAGGTGACTCACTCTGTGGATAGGTGCAGTGGGTCGTCCACTCAACAGCGCACCAACACACCGGGAGGGGAGACATTTCTCTGGCTTCAATATAAACTCTGAAAGCCCAATCCTGCGATGTGTGATGATGATGCGAGCTGAATGGAAACTCCATGTGGTTTTTAAAAACTTATTTCCTGACTACTATTGCTATAAAGGAGTCCGATTTTCTGGTGGCAACCAACGTTTGGACACGCCTCCTTCTGGCTCCACTTACTGTCTGTTTTATCCGTTACATTTATTATTCTTACTATTACTAATATTATAAATAATGGCAGCTTTATAAGAAAAAAAAACCTTGTGAGGACCGAGGACCGAGGCTCGGTGAGGACAGCCTGGGCAGCGCCAACAGTGTATACAGAACCAGTCAAAAGTTTGCCCACGCCTCCTTTCTGCTCCACTTATTGTCCATGTTCCAGTGCCAGTTCCTGTGAAACTTGTAGTTCTACAATTCCAGACTGTAGTTCATCTGTGTGTTCTACAGTACATACTGTGTACGTCCCCTTTACTCTGTTCTAATGCTCAGAACCCCAATGCACCACCACAGAGCAGGGATTATTTGATGTGGTGCTTTAGTCCTATCCCAGCAGTGTCACTGAGGTGTTTAAACTCTGGACTTTGTAGTTCTGCCATTACATTCTGTAGTTTCTTTACATATTTGTTAGTTCGCTTTAGTATGTTCTCTGATGATCAGAACACCACAGAAGAGGTTTTAGGGTGGTGGAGGATTCTTAGTACTGCAGTGATCCTGACATGCAGGGTGGTGGTGTGTTCAGACACAGCAGTGCTGCTGGACTTTGTAGTTCTACAATTCCAGACTGTAGTTCATCTGGGTGTGTTCTACAGTACAGACTGTGTACGTCCCCTTTACTCTGTTCTAATGCTCAGAACCCCAATAGTACCACCACAGAGCAGGGATTATTTGGTGGGTGCATTAGTCCTATCCCAGCAGTGTCACTGAGGTGTTTAGAAATGAAACTACAGCAGCACTGCTGCACTAAAACCCCCTCACAGCATCAGTGTCACTGCAGAACTGACAAGAAACAATCCACCACCCAAATGATACCTGTTCTGTGATGTTCCTGACCAACAGAGAACCAACAGGGGACTAACAACAACAAAGAACACAGATGAACTACAGTCTGTTATTGTAGAACTACAAAGTCCATCTATATGATAAGTGGATGAAACAGAGAATAGAGCAAGAAGTGGGCGTGTCCAAACTTTTGACTGATACTGTATGTAAAATTAGCAAAAACCAATAAAAAAAATATATATATAATATATATATATTATACCCCTAATAAAATTAATCAAATGTTATAGAAGAAAGCCGTTACAATAGAGAGAGTATCAGTAGAGAGTAAATCCATCCATCCATTATCTCATGCTTTATATAAGGGTCACGAGGGCGGGCGGGGGGTTCCCCATGCCCATCCAGAGAACATTTTGGACACTGGGCAGATACACTTAGGACAGGGTACCAATCCATCACTGGGCACACACTCACTCACACAAACACACTCTATATGGGGCAATTTGGAGAACTCAATTGACTTGATCCATGTTTTTGGACTGTGGGAGGAAACCGGAGAACCCTGAGGAAACCCACGCGGACACGGGGAGAACGTGGAAACTCCACCCAGATTGGGATTCGAACCGGGAATCCCTAGTGCTGAGAGGAGAACCTGCTAATCACTAAAGCACCGTGCCGCCCTTGGAGAGTAAATCAATCCTGAAAAACTCCAAACTCCGACTCAATTGTGTAAATAAACTGCTAACAAATAAATAAAAGGCGATGATTCACATTTTAAGAAATCAAAAGCACCAGAGTATCGGGTTCATAAAACTCCCCCCGCCCTTATTTTCTTGACATTAAAGTGTATGTCATAATTGTGGGGGGGGGGGATGTTTAGCTTAATATGACTAATGGCTCCGTCATCGCGAGTTTGTTGCTCATGTGTGGTTTCAGTGAATCATAGAACCTTTCGACACATGTACACAGTCGCTCTGAATAAATACAATTAGATTAGTGACCAAGAGACTCGTAAAGTACATCACACCGCGACATGATACACCACCTACAACCATGCAGAGTTTAACAAACTCAAAAGTTTGGACACACCCCCTATTATTGCTCCACGGTCTAATTTCTCCACTTACCATATAGATGGAGGTTATGTTTGATAGTCCCCTGTTGGTTCTCTGTTCTCTGTTGGTCAGGATCATCACAGAACAGGTATGATTTGGGTGGTGGATTGTTTCTTGTCAGTTCTGCAGTGACACTGATGCTGTGAGGGGGTTTTAGTGCAGCAGTGCTGCTGTAGTTTCATTTAAACACCTCAGTGACACTGCTGGGATAGGACTAAAACACCCACCAAATAATCCCTGCTCTGTGGTGGTGCTATTGGGGTTCTGATCATTAGAACAGAGTAAAGGGGACGTACACAGTCTGTACTGTAGAACACACCCAGATGAACTACAGTCTGGAATTGTAGAACTACAAAGTCCATCTGTACAGGAAGTGGAACTGAGAACAGAGCGGCATGGTGGTGTAGTGGTTAGCATGTTCTCCTCTCAGCACTAGAGATTCGCAATCTGGGTGGAGTTTCCATGTTCTCCCCGTGTTCGCGTGGGTTTCACAGAGAGACAGAGAAAGAGAGACACACACAGCAAAAGAAAGAGAGACACAGAGAGTGAGAGACAGACACAGCAAAAGAGATACACAGAGAGAGAGACACACACACAGAAAGAGAGAGACACACACACAGAGAGAACACAGAGAAAGAGAGAGACACACAAAAAGAGAGAGAAAGAGAGAGACAGAGAGTGAGAGAGACACACAAAGAAAGAGAGAGACACACACAGAAAGAGAGAAAAAGAGAGAGACACACACGGAGTGAGAGAGAGACACACACAGAAAGAGAGAAAAAGAGAGAGACACACACGGAGTGAGAGAGAGACACACAGAGAGAGAGAGAGACAGAAAGAGAGAAAGAGAGAGACACACACAGTGAGAGAGAGAGATACAGAGTGAGAGAGAGACACACACAGAGTGAGAGAGAGAGACACAGAGTGAGAGAGAGACACACAGAGTGAGAGAGAGACACACACAGAGTGAGAGAGAGACACACAGAGTGAGAGAGAGACACACACAGAGTGAGAGAGAGAGACACAGAGTGAGAGAGAGACACAGAGTGAGAGAGAGAGAGACACACACACACACACACACACACAGAGTGAGAGAGGGAGAGAGACACAGAGTGAGAGAGGGAGAGAGACAGAGTGAGAAAAAGAGACACACAGAAAGAGAGAGAGACACAGAAAGAGAGAGAGACACAGAAAGAGAGACACAGAGTGAGAGAGAGAGTGAGAGAGACACACAGAGTAAGAGAGAGACACACATAGAAAGAGAGAGAGACACACATAGAAAGAGAGAGAGACACACATAGAAAGAGAGAGAGACACACGGAGTGAGAGAGTGAAAGACACAGAGAGAGAGAGACACACACACACAAACAGAAAGAGAGAGAAAGAGAGAGACACAGAGTGAGAAAGAGAGACACACAGAGTGAGAAAGAGAGACACACACAAACAGCGGCGGCTTTGAGGAATCAGAAGCTCGGAATTAGCATCTCGACTGAAAGGCTTGGGTTTTGCAGAACCCTCTCTCTCTCTCTCTCGGTGTCTGTCTCGGTGTCTCTCTCTCTCTCTCTCTCTCTGTTGTATTAAGCTAACGGTTCCAGCTCTGCTCCGCGGCAGCTCGGTGAGATCATGCCGGCCTGAAGCGCCGGAACTCGGGCAGATGAAGTGAAGGCCCCCGCGGCTCCGCTCCGCCGCTCCGCGCTAACTTCACTGCTCGGCTCTGAGACCGCGGCGGCGGCGGGTTCGAACCCCGGCGGAGGAAAAGTTTCAAAAATCAAACAAAGAAATAAAAGAAAGGCAATAACGAAAGCGTCTCACCACAAACACAGAGCCGGACTCCGGGACGCTGCTATTCCACAGAGTGAGTCAGTCTCCGGCGCGGTGCCATTTAAACCCGAAAACGCTCCCTCGACTCCATTCTGCTGCACAAAAGGGGCAAGTATTCCAGCAGAGATGCCCCCCACCCCGTCCGAACAACAATTATAATCCTCCAGGTTCCGAAAGAAAGCGGCGGCCTGGCGGCGGGACCTTCAAACAAAGAGAGCGGCCGGCGATCCGGAGAAATCTCAGCTCGGAATCAGAGAGCGGGGCTCCATGGATCCTCCAAGACTCCCGAAGTTCTGCAGCCGTCTCTCTCTGTGCCTCTCTCTCTCTTTCTGTGTGTGTCTGTGTCTCTCTCTCGCTCTCTCTCTTTCTGTGTGTGTCTATGTCTCTCTCTCAAAGAAGTTGTTCCTGTTTGGCTGAGGGCTGGGGGAGGGGTGCTTGCTTGCTCCTACAGGCAAGAGAACACAAAACCCAGGGATTTTTCTTTTTCTTTTTTTTGGGTGGGAGGTGGGAGGGTGGAGGTGTGTGTGTGTGTGGGGGGGGGTGATGATGACGCCGATCACGGATTCTAAACGCCGCAGACGGATTCTCGGTGCTGGGTTCGGATCCGCGTGGAAACGCGCAGAGCGAGGTGACCCGCAGTTCGGGGAGGACCGTAATGTCTGGAGTAGCGGGGAACTCGAATAACACCGCGCGCTCGATGGGCGAAGACTTTATTTTTTTATTTTTTTTAACTTCTTCACGATTAAAGTTCGGGAACGCGACCTGAACTTCCGAACGACGCCATCGAGCCTCAGAGCGTCGTCTTACCTTCAGCGTAGTCGGATTTCCAGATTACAGGGCGACTACTAATCTGAAACGCGTGACGTCACTTGCCCTCAACTTCTACGGTATATACCTGATACAAAAAAATAAATACCACTGCATCTCACAAACCAGCAAGTACAAATACTGCAATAAACCCCAAACATAAAGCACTAAATCCAGACAGAATCGTGCATTATGGATCACATGATGGAAAACAAGTCAAATGAGCAGATGACAGAGTATGCACTGTGCAGGGTGTGTATAAACTGTGCAGGGTGTGTATAAGCTGTGCAGGGTGTATAAGCTGTGCAGGGTATAAGCTGTGTACAGAGTGTGTATAAGCTGTGCAGTGTTTGTATAAGCTGTGCATGTGTATGCAGGGTGTATAAGCTGTGTGCAAAACTGCAGTGGTGTTTATATGCTGTGTGTAGTGTGTGTGTATAAGATGTTCAGAGTGTATATAAGATGTACAGGGTGTATAGGCTTTGCAGGGTGTGTATAAGCTGTGCAGGGTGTGTATAAGCTGTGCAGGGTGTGTATACTGTGCAGTGTGGGTATAAGCTGTGCAGGGTGTGTATACTGTGCAGTGTGGGTATGCACTATGCTGTACAGGGTGTCTGTGCAGGGTGTGTATAAGCTGTGCAGGGTGTTTATATGCTGCTCAGTGTGTGTATAAGCTGTTCAGAGTGTATATAAGATGTACAGGGTGTATAAGCTGTGCAGTGTGTATAAGCTGTGTGCAGTGTGTATAAGCTGTGTGCTGTGTATAAGCTGTGCAGTGTGTATAAACTGTGCAGTGTGTATAAGCTGTGCAGGGTGTATAAGCTGTGTACAGTGTGTATAAGCTGTGCAGGGTGTTTATATGCTGCTCAGTGTGTGTATAAGCTGTTCAGAGTGTATATAAGATGTACAGGGTGTATAAGCTGTGCAGTGTGTATAAGCTGTGTGCAGTGTGTATAAGCTGTGTGCAGTGTGTATAAGCTGTGCAGTGTGTATAAGCTGTGCAGTGTGTATAAGCTGTGCAGGGTGTATAAGCTGTGCACAGTGTGTATAAGCTGTGCACAGTGTGTATAAGCTGTGCACAGTGTGTATAAGCTGTGTACAGTGTGTATAAGCTGTGCAGTGTGTATAAGCTGTGCACAGTGTGTATAAGCTGTGCACAGTGTGTATAAGCTGTGCAGTGTGTATAAGCTGTGCAGTGTGTATAAGCTGTGCAGGGTGTATAAGCTGTGTGCAGGGTGTATAAGCTGTGTGCAGTGTGTATAAACTGTGCAGGGTGTATAAGCTGTGTACAGTGTGTATAAGCTGTGCAGGGTGTATAAGCTGTGTGCAGTGTGTATAAGCTGTGCAGTGTGTATAAGCTGTGCAGGGTGTATAAGCTGTGTACAGTGTGTATAAGCTGTGCACAGTGTGTATAAGCTGTGCAGTGTGTATAAGCTGTGCAGGGTGTATAAGCTGTGTACAGTGTGTATAAGCTGTGCAGGGTGTATAAGCTGTGTGCAGTGTATATAAGCTGTGTACAGTGTGTATAAGCTGTGCAGTGTGTGTATAAGCTGTGCAGGGTGTATAAGCTGTGTGCAGTGTGTATAAACTGTGCAGGGTGTATAAGCTGTGCACAGTGTGTATAAGCTGTGCAGTGTGTATAAGCTGTGTACATTGTGTATAAGCTGTGTACAGTGTGTATAAGCTGTGCACAGTGTGTATAAGCTGTGCACAGTGTGTATAAGCTGTGTACAGTGTGTATAAGCTGTGCACAGTGTGTATAAGCTGTGCAGTGTGTATAAGCTGTGTACAGTGTGTATAAGCTGTGCACAGTGTGTATAAGCTGTGTACAGTGTGTATAAGCTGTGCAGTGTGTATAAGCTGTGCAGGGTGTATAAGCTGTGCAGGGTGTATAAGCTGTGTGCAGTGTGTGTAAGCTGTGTACAGTGTGTATAAGCTGTGCAGTGTGTATAAGAGACAGATTTAAACAGACAGACAGACAGACTCGAGACAGATCCGATCTGAATGTGCTCCACGGTTCCTTGCGATCGTTCTCACGCTCTTACTCACAAGCTCTCCTCTAGAACGTTGGAACAGCCCCCCCCCCATCCTTTTCTCCAGAGCTGATACAGATGAGGACGCTCCATGCTGAATGAAGTGAGTCACCGGGGAGAACGCGTCGGTACCGCTTCAGCACGCAGAGCGAGACGGCATCAGAAGTTAGCGAGTGCCGTTCAGGCGTGTTGTTCCATTTTAAAGCCGAGACAAAAGCAGACGTCCCAGCGTTCTGTAAAGACTTCAGACGCTTCACCACCAGGACTTTGAGGAACTCCTGAGATCAGAACCATGCTTCACTGATGCTGAAGCAGTCCAAATGCCACCTACAGACCAAGACATCTGTCCAAGTCCAAACATCTGTCTGATTTACGACCAATGATGCGTCTGATTATAATAACGATGGATGGGGGGGGGGGGGTAACAACAGAACATGAATCAATCCTTTTATTTGGGCTCATGTCCAGAATTTGCCTGGTAACAGATTATTCATCCATCCATTATCTTCTGCTTCATCCTCTATTAGGGTCGTAGGGGGGGGGGGGGGTTCCCCATGCCCATCCAGGGGAGAACGTCGCTGGGCAGATACACCCAGGACAGGGCACCAATCCATCACTGGACACACTCACCCACACAGACACACTCTATATGGGGCAATTCGGAGACTTCATGTTTTTGGACTGTTGGAGGAAACCGGAGAACCCAGAGGAAACCCACGCGGACACGGGGAGAACATGCAAACTCCACCCAGATTGGGATTTGAATCGGGAATCCCCAGTGCTGAGAGGAGAACATGCCAACCACTAAGCCACCGTGCCGCCCGTGTTTACATCCATCTATTATCTTCCGCTTTATCCTCTTTTATGGTCGTCGGGGGGGGGGGGGTTCTCCATGCCCATCCAGGGGAGTACGTCTCGGGCACTGGGCAGATACACCCAGGACAGGGGGCAAACTATCACTGGACACACTCACCCACACAGACACACTCTATATGGGGCAATTTGGAGACTTCAATTGACTTTGGTCCATGTATTTGGACTGTGGGAGGAAACCGGAGAACCCGGAGGAAACCCACGCGGACACGGGGAGAACATGCAAACTCCACCCAGATTGGGATTTGAATCGGGAATCCCCAGTGCTGAGAGGAGAACATGCCAACCACTAAGCCACTGTGCCGCCCCTGTTATTTTCCATCCATCCATTATTTTCTGCTTTATCCTATATTAGGGTCGCGAGGGGTGGGGGGGTCCGCCATGCCCATCCAGAGGAGAACATCTCGGGCGCTGGGCAGATACACCCAGGACAGGGGGCAAACTATCACTGGACACACACTCACTCACACAAACACACTCTATATGGGGCAATTTGGAGAATTCAATTGACTTGATCCATGTTTTTGGACTGTGGGAGGAAACCGGAGAACCCGGAGGAACCCCACGCGGACACGGGGAGAACGTGGAAACTCCAAAACCAGAATCCATTCAAACCGGAATCCCTAGTGCTGAGAGTAAGAGCCTTTGCATCATCACCCCCCCCCCCCCCCCCCCCCGTCATCATCCTTGGCTTGGTTTCTTGGTTCCATCCATGCAACCAAACAACTAAGCTCTTACATGATTCCATCTGGACAAATAGAACCGTATAAGGTGGTAGCTCAGTGGTTAGAGTGTTGGGTTGTCAATCTGAAGGTTGGGGGTTCAAATCCCAGGTCCACTGAAGTTATGGGTCCTTGAGCAGAAACCCTTAACCCTCATTGCTCCAGGGATGTTGTGAACCCTGTGTTTACTTCAGAAGTCGTTTGGATAAAAGCGTCTGCTAAATGAGCGAACGTTATATAAATGGAACCGATACTTTGGTTGCAGACTGCGCAGAACTATAATCTGTCTCAAAAGCAAATCCTGGCTGCAAGGTGGAATAAAACTACGAAGCGCTGCATGTCATTTGTTCGCTCTGGTCCTGCAGACAGACACATATTACTGAACATGAATCATCTCCGGAACCTCACCGCAGTCCGCCGCTGACACTTCATACCTCCATGTTCTCCTATATCCACGTTTATGGATGGATCTGGCATCCACTGATAATTTATAGAGCCCTAATATATTTACTAATCTCACGCTGAGCTGTGTTTCCACCACCAGCTTCATCTAGATTACATTCCCTGTTTTGATTAAAAAGCATTTTAATCACAGCTCTGTCACATAAACCGCCGATCCATATAGAATTATATACATCCATCCATTATCTCCCGCTTTATCCTCTATTAGGGTCACGGTGGGGTTCCCCATGCCCATCCAGGGGAGAACGTTTCGGGCGCTGGGCAGATACACCCAGGACAGGACACCAATCTATCACTGTGCACACTCACTCACAAACACACTCTATATGGGGCAATTTGGCGAGTTCAATTGACTTGATCCATGTTTTTGGACTGTGAGAGGAAACCGGAGAACCCGGAGGAAACCCATGCGGACACGGGGAGAACATGGAAACTCCACCCAGATTGGGATTCGAACCGGGAATCCCTAGCGCTGAGAGGAGAACATGCTAAACCACTAAGCCACCATGCTGCCCCGATCCATATAGAATTATATATATCCATCCATTATCTTCCGCTTTATCCTCTATTAGGGTCGCAGGGGGGGTTCCCCGTGCCCAGCCAGGGGAGAACGTTTCGGGCGCTGGGCAGATACACCCAGGACAGGGGGCAATCTATCGCTGGGCACACACTCACTCACACAGACACACTCTATATGGGGCAATTTGGAGAATTCCATTGACTTGATCCATGTTTTTGGACTGTGGGAGGAAACCGGAGAACCCTGAGGAAACCCACGCGGACACGGGGAGCACATGGAACAATCCCCGGTTTGGGATTCGAACCGGGAATCCCTAGTGCTGAGAGGAGAACATGCCAACCACTAAGCCACCCGTGTTTACATCCATCCATTATCTTCTGCTTTATCCTCTATTAGGGTCGTGGGGGGGGTTCTCCACGTCCATCCAGGGGAGAACGTCTCGGGCGCTGGGCAGATAGACCCAGGACAGGACACCAATCTATCACTGGACACACACTCACTCACACAGACACACTCTATATGGGGCAATTTGGAGAATTCATTTGACCTTGATCCATCCTGTGGGAGGAAACCAGAGAACCCGGAGGAAACCCACGGGGAGAACGTGGAAACTCCACCAGATTGGGATTCGAACCGGGAATCGATAGCGCTGAGAGGAGAACATGCCAACCACTAAGCCAACATGCCGGCATGAATTATATTTATATTTATTTTTTTAAGATCTGGCTTACGGCGGCACGGTGGCTTAGTGGTTGGCATGTTCTCCTCTCAGCGCTAGGGATTCCCGGTTCGAATCCCCATCTGGGTGGAGTTTCCATGTTCTCCCCGTGTCTGCGTGGGTTTCCTCCGGGTTCTCCGGTTTCCTCCCACAGTCCAAAAACATGGATCAAGTCAATTGAATTCTCCAAATTGCCCCATATAGAGTGTGTCTGTGTGAGTGAGTGAGTGTGTGTCCCAGCGATGGATTGGCGCCCTGTCCTGGGTGTATCTGCCCAGCGCCCGAGACGTTCTCCCCTGGATGGGGACGTTCTCCCCCCCCCGCAACCCTAATAGAGGATAAAGCGGGAGATAATGGATGAATGAAGATCTGGCTTCACCTTGAAAAAAGATTTCCAGTTTTGACAAAGAGCACGAGGATTTTTTGTAAATACAGCCGGCGTCTTCGGCACCGAAGTTGAAAACGCTGACAGAGGGGACACCTGCGTCTTTAATGTGGTATGAGGGCGGCGTGCAGGTGGACGCCGTGTCAGAGATCCACCAGCAGACGTGTGGAGAGAACCGGCCCGCTGAGGAACATCTGCCAACCCCATATAAACACATTCAGGGTGGTCCTGAAGCGTCTAAAGCACTACGTGGTGGTGCTGGGACCGGGGTTGGCGCAGGGTCGGTGACAGACCGATGACGAGGTGTGAAGGCGGCGACGTGCACGACCCTGAGACTGAATTCAAATCAATGAACTGATTTGGAATCGACTCACCGGAAATGAATCAATTATCAAAGAAATGCATTCAAATCCACCCATTATCTTCTGCTTTATCCTCTACTAGGGTTGTGGGGGGGGGGGGGGGGGGGTCCTCATGCCCATCCAGGGGAGAACGTTTCGGGCACTGGGCAGATACACCCAGGACAGGGCGCCAATCCATCACTGGACACACACTCGCTCACTCACACATACACACTCTATATGGGGCAATTTGGAGAATTCAATTAACCTTGATCCATGTTTTTGGACTGTGGGAGGAAACCGGGGTAGCACGGTGGCTTAGTTGGGGTAGCACGGTGGCTCAGTGTCTGCGTGGGTTTCCTCCGGGTTCTCCGGTTTCCTCCCACAGTCCAAAACATGGATCAAGGTCAATTGAATTCTCCAAATTGCCCCATATAGAGTGTGTCTGTGTGAGTGAGTGTGTGTCCTGTGATAGATTGGCGCCCTGTCCTGGGTGTATCTGCCCAGCGCCCCGAAACGTTCTCCCCTGGATAGCCCCCCCCCCCCCTCCCCCGATCCTAGTAGTGAAAGATAATTAAAAAAATGAATGAATGGTACAGTCCAAAAACATGGTTCAAGGTCAATTGAATTCTCCAAATTGCCCCATATAGAGTGTGTCTGTGTGAGTGAGTGTGTCTAGTGATAGATTGGTGTCCTGCCCAGCGCCCGAAACGTTCTCCACTGGATGGAGAACCCTAACAGAGGTTAAAGCTGAAGATAATGGATGGATGGATGGGAGGAAACCCACACAGACATAGGGCGAACATGGAAACTCCACCCAGATTGGAATTCGAACCTGAATCCCCAGCGCTGAGAGGAGAACATGCCAACCACTAAACCACCGTGGCACCCTGTTTTAAAATCTTTATTTTAATGTAAACCAACGTAACGTTTACGTTTGTATTATGGGATGTCACTGTAATATTATAGTTTGCTTTGTCCTCATGGTTGTTCTGCACCGGGAACGACTCGGTTCTAACAGAACAGACTGCAGAACTTGCAGAATCCCCAGCTCTGAGAGGAGAACATGCCAACCACTAAAGCCACCGTGCCGCCCCATCCAAACACTGACTGGTATTTACCCTGTATTTCAGAGTTAACCCCGGGCCCAGGTGCAGGTTCTGCTCCCGTTAGCGGCGGGTTCTGTGAGGGCTCGTCTCTTCACCCCCTCCATCCCCATAATTTGACACTAAAGAGCCTTTAAGGCTAAAAGCAGCACGGAACCGAAAAGTAAACGAGGACGGGGGGACGGAAATGCCCTCAAGTACCGCGAGGGGAGCAATCGTAATCCGTTACTGTCCGTCCCTCGGACCGTGCGTGTGCTCAGCGAGAGGAATGTTCTCCATTACGATGACAGTGTGTCCAGCAAAGTGTGGGGACGGCGTGGAGACGCGCGGGGAGAGATGGACGACGCGCCCGACTGTGGGAGGAAACCGGAGAACCCGGAGGAAACCCACGCGGACACGGGGAGGACATGGAAACTCCACCCAGATAAGGAATTGAAGCTTAATGTCCAGCACTGAGAGGCACTACAGACCTTATTGTTCATCCTCTATTAGGGTCGCGGGGGGGGGGGGGGGGGGGGGGGGGGGGGGGGGGGGGGAGGGGGGGGGGGGGGTGGGGGGGGGGGTGGGGGGGTCCCCACGTCCATCCAGGGGAGAACGTCTCGGGCGCTGGGCAGATACACCCAGGACAGAACACCAATCTATCACTGGACACACACTCACTCACTCAGACACACTCTTTATGGGGCAATATTGAGAATTCAATTGACCTTGGTCCATGTTTTTGGACTGTGGGAGGAAACCGGAGAACCCGGAGGAAACCCATGCGGACACGGGGAGGACATGGAAACTCCACCCAGATAAGGAATTGAAGCTTAATGCACTGAGAGGCACTACAGACTTTATACGTTATTGTTCATCCTCTATTAGGGTCGCGGGGGGGGGGGGGGGGGTTCCCCACGTCCATCCAGGGGAGAACGTCTCGGGCGCTGGGCAGATACACCCAGAACAGGACACCAATCTATCACTGGACACACACTCACTCACTCAGACACACTCTTTATGGGGCAATTTGGAGAATTCAATTGACCTTGGTCCATGTTTTTGGACTGTGGGAGGAAACCTGAGAACCCGGAGGAAACCCACGCGGACACGGGGAGGACATGGAAACTCCACCCAGATAAGGAATTGAAGCTTAATGTCCAGCACTGAGAGACACTACAGACCTTATTGTTCATCCTCTATTAGGGTCGCGGGGGGGGGGGTTTCCCATGTCCATCCAGGGGAGAACGTCTCGGGTGCTGGGCAGATACACCTAGGACAGAACACCAATCTATCACTTGACACACACTCACTCACACAGACACACTCTATATGGGGCAATTTGGAGAACTCAATTGACTTGATCCATGTTTTTGGACTGTGGGAGGAAACCGGAGAACCCGGAGGAAACCCATGCGGACACGGGGAGGACATGGAAACTCCACCCAGATAAGGAATTGAAGCTTAATGTCCAGCACTGAGAGGCACTACAGACTTTATACCTTATTGTTCATCCTCTATTAGGGTCGCGGGGGGGGGTTCCCCATGTCCATGCAGGGGAGAACGTCCGCCCAAAGAGTCCACCATTAATTAAAAGCAGGAGGGCCGAGAGGAGCACTCCCCCCCACTCCCCCCTACCCCTCTCCATCCGGAACGTTGGTATAATGCTGGGAGCGAGGTACGGCGGTGAGAAAGAGAACTCTCAGAGACGCATCGCTCACGTCCGTCCGTCCGTCCAAATGAATATTTAATGGGTCGGTTCTCGAGCCAGGCGCCGCTCGCACACTCAGGTTAAGTGAATGTATGATTTAATTTGGTAAACAGCAATTACACCGCCGTTGGTATCGATTGGCCGAGCGTTCTCCCTCGTTCTGAATTCATCGGCGTGCTGAATAAATTATGGCCGCCTAGTTAAGCCGATTGTTATTAGGAGGCTCGCTGATGACCAGCTAATTAATGTCGTTACAATTCATCAGCGCGCCTGCTTCAGCCGCCGAGTCGGTAACCGATAGCTGACCCTCCACAGAGCCCCCGTTCTCCTCTCATCCCGGTTCCATGTTCTCCCCCGTGTGTCCGCGTGGGTTTCCTTCGGGTTCTCCGCTTTCCTCCAAAAACATGGATCAAGTCAATTGAGTTCTCCAAATTGCCCCATTGTGTCTGTGTGAGTGAGTGTGTGTCCAGCGATGGATTGGTGTCCTGTCCTGGGTCTATCTGCCCAGCGCCCGAAACGTTCTCCCCTGCATGGACATGGGGAACCCCCCCCCCCCCGACCCTAATAGAGGATGAACAATAAGGTCTGTAGTGCCTCTCAGTGCTGGACATTAAGCTTCAATTCCTTATCTGGGTGGAGTTTCCATGTCCTCCCCGTGTCCGCGTGGGTTTCCTCCGGGTTCTCCGGTTTCCTCCCACAGTCCAAAAACATGGATCAAGTCAATTGAGTTCTCCAATTTGCCCCATGTGTGAGTGAGTGTGTGCCCAGTGATAGATTGGCGTCCTGTCCTGGGTGTATCTGCCCAGCGCCTGAGACGTTCTCCCCTGCATGGACATGGGGAACCCGCCCACGACCCTAATAGAGGATGAACAATAAGGTATAAATTCTGTAGTGCCTCTCAGTGCTGGACATTAAGCTTCAATTCCTTATCTGGGTGGAGTTTCCATGTCCTCCCCGTGTCTGCGTGGGTTTCCTCCGGGTTCTCCGGTTTCCTCCCACAGTCCAAAAACATGGATCAAGTCAATTGAGTTCTCAAAATTGCCCCATATAGAGTGTGTCTGTGTGAGTGAGTGTGTGTCCAGTGATAGATTGGTGTCCTGTCCTGGGTGTATCTGCCCAGCGCCCGAGACGTTCTCCCCTGGATGGGCATGGGGAACCCCCCCCCCGACCCTAATAGAGGATAAAGAGGAAGATAATGGATGAATGGATAATTAAGAAATAAAGTCTATAGTGCCTCTTAGTGTTAGGGATTCCCGGTTTGAATCCCCATCTGGGTGGAGTTTCCATGTTCTCCCCGTGTCCGCGTGGGTTTCCTCCGGGTTCTCCGGATTCCTCCCACAGTCCAAAAACATGGATACGAGGTGAATCAAATGCTCTAAATTGTCCCATAGAGTGTATTTGTATGCACCCAGCACCCATGGATAGACATGGTCTAGACATGGGACCCCCCCCACACACACCCCCAACCCTAGTCCTTAATATAGCATTAATTCATCCATTATCTCCCGCTTTATCCTCTATTAGGGTCGCGGTGGGGTTCCCCATGTCCATCCTGGGGAGAACGTCTCGGGCGCTGGGCAGATACACCCAGGGCAGGGCACCAATCCATCGCTGGGCACACACTCACTCACACAAACACACACTATATGGGGCAATTTGGAGAATTCAATTGACTTGATCCATGTTTTTTGGCCTGTGGGAGGAAACCGGAGAACCCGGAGGAAACCAACACAGACACATGGAAACTCCACCCAGATGGGGATTCAAACCGGGAATCCCTAGCGCTGAGAGGAGAACGTGCTAACCACTAAGCCACTGTGCCGCCAATATAGGATTAAGCGTATGATAATGAGCTGAGAACGCTATTGCGAGAACGTTACAGTACACTATACATTAGAACAGTGATAACATTAGAACAGCACAGCCTCACAATGCGCGGAACGTGAGGCGCAAACTCCAGATAATGAAATGTATCTGCAGAGCGTGTGATGAAGCAATAAAGCACAAGAAGCGTAAATACCCCCCCCCCCCCCCGCCGGTGGGGCAGACGCGCAGTACATCATCTCACCCCTGATGCTGTTTGTAATAACACACAACCTCAAGTGTTCTATTGCTTTAATAGAACAGTTTAATAAGAGGCCATGGCCAGTTTCATAGTCAGATTCGTTTTGTTTATGATCATTTATAGACAACTAAACCAAGTACTTCATAAACAGAACCCTTCAGATTCGTTTCGCATACAGAACCATCATACAGAAGATTTACTGAATCATCATACGAACATCATTTAGATCCACAATACGAACGCATTTCCCTGGCAACTCATCATACCATCATACAGAACCATCAAACAGGAAACAATCAAACAGAATCACCATACAGAACCATCAAACAGAACCATCAAATAACCATAACCATGCATACAGAACCAATCAAACAGAAACCATCAAACAGAACCATCATACAGAAACCATCAATACAACCATCAAACAGAACCATCATCGCAGAACCATCAAACAGAACCATCATACAGAACCATCAAACAGAATCATAACAGAACCATCATACAGAACCATCTATACATCACAGAAGAACCATCAAACAGAACCATCATCAACAGAACCATCAAAACAGAACCATCATACAGAACCATCAACAGAATCATCATACCCATCTACAGAACCATAAACAGAACCATCAAACAGAACCATCAAACAGAACCATCAACGAACAGACATCAAACAGAAACCATCATACAGAACATCATCAAACAGAAACATCCATCAAACAGAACCATCAAACAGAACCATCATACAGAACCATCAAACAGAACCATCATACAGAACCATCATACAGAACCATCATACAGAACCATCAAAC
>JAFMOC010000033.1:72500-95000 GCA_019802505.1 Corydoras sp. C115 | reverse complement strand
TAGCTCACACTGAAACACAGTTGCTCACACTAGCTCACACTCACTCACAGTTGCTCACTCTTGCTCACACTAGCTCACACTCACTCACAGTTGCCCACTCTCGCTCGCACTCGCTCACTTGCACACGCTCACAGTCGCTCACTTGCACTTGCTCACATTCGCTCACTCTTGCTCGTACTAGCTCACACTCACTCAAAGTTGCTCACTCTTGCTCGCACTAGCTCACACTCACTCACAGTTGCTCACACTCACTCACAGTTGCTCACACTCACTCACAGTTGCTCACTCTTGCTCACACTAGCTCACACTCACAGTTGCTCACACTAGCTCACACTCACTCACAGTTGCTCACACTAGCTCACACTCACTCACAGTTGCTCACTCTTGCTTGCACTAGCTCACACTCACTCACAGTTGCTCACTCTTGCTTGCCCTAGCTCACACACACTCACAGTTGCTCACACTAGCTCACACTGAAACACAGTTGCTCACACTAGCTCACACTCACTCACAGTTGCTCACTCTTGCTCACACTAGCTCACACTCACAGTTGCTCACACTAGCTCACACTCACTCACAGTTGCTCACACTAGCTCACACTCACTCACAGTTGCTCACTCTTGCTTGCACTAGCTCACACTCACTCACAGTTGCTCACACTAGCTCACACTGAAACACAGTTGCTCACACTAGCTCACACTCACTCACAGTTGCTCACTCTTGCTCACACTAGCTCACATTCACTCACAGTTGCTCACTCTTGCTCACACTAGCTCACACTCACTCACAGTTGCTCACTCTTGCTCACACTAGCTCACATTCACAGTTGCTCACTCTTGCTCACACTAGCTCACATTCACTCACACTAGCTCACACTCACTCACAGTTGCTCTGTCTTGCTCACACTCACGTGCACTTGCTCGCTCGCCCTCACTGACACTCACTTGCACTCGCTCACTCTTTCTCACTATCGCTCACTCTTTCTCACTCTCGCTCACTCTTTCTCATTCTCGCTCACTCTTTCTCACTCTTTCTCACTCTCGCTCACTCTTTCTCACTCTCGCTCACTCTTTCTCATTCTCGCTCACTCTCGCTCACTCTTTCTCATTCTCGCTCATTCTTTCTCATTCTCACTCACTCTTTCTCATTCTCACTCTCTTTCTCATTCTCGCTCACTCTTTCTCATTCTCGCTCACTCTTTCTCACTCTCGCTCACTCTTTCTCATTCTCGCTCACTCTTTCTCACTCTTTCTCACTCTCGCTCACTCTTTCTCATTCTCGCTCATTCTTTCTCATTCTCACTCACTCTTTCTCATTCTCACTCTCTTTCTCATTCTCGCTCACTCTTTCTCATTCTCGCTCACTCTTTCTCATTCTCGCTCACTCTTTCTCATTCTCGCTCACTCTTTCTCATTCTCGCTCACTCTCTCATTCTCGCTCACTCTCGCTCACTCTCGCTCACTCTTTCTCATTCTCGCTCACTCTTTCTCATTCTTGCTCACCCTTTCTCATTCTCACTCACTCTTTCTCATTCTCACTCACTCTTTCTCATTCTCGCTCACTCTTTCTCATTCTCGCTCACTCTCTCATTCTCGCTCACTCTTTCTCATTCTCACTCACTCTCTCATTCTCGCTCACTCTTTCTCATTCTCGCTCACTCTTTCTCATTCTCGCTCACTCTTTCTCATTCTCACTCACTCTCTCATTCTCGCTCACTCTTTCTCATTCTCGCTCACTCTTTCTCATTCTCGCTCACTCTCTCATTCTCGCTCACTCTTTCTCATTCTCGCTCACTCTTTCTCATTCTCGCTCACTCTTTCTCATTCTCGCTCACTCTTTCTCATTCTCGCTCACTCTTTCTCATTCTCGCTCACTCTCGCTCACTCTCGCTCACTCTCGCTCACTCTTTCTCATTCTCGCTCACTCTTTCTCATTCTCGCTCACTCTCGCGCGCTCTCAATCATGCAGAGCTTGACCAGACTCACATAATTAACCCTCCTGAGCAAAGCCAGGGAAATGAGGTCAAAGGTTAACGCTGACGAGCTTCCTGTGGCCCTGAGCTGTTAAAGTGTGCAGTGTGTCAGCTGAACTGGAGACGTTCTGTATCAGAACATCAGAGAACATGTTCACATGAGTGTCCATCACCATCAGACTGGTCCTGTATGATGGTTCTGTATGATGTTTCTGTTTGATGGTTCTGTATGGTGGTTCTGTTTGATGGTTCTGTTTGTTGGTTCTGTTTGATGGTTCTGTATGATGGTTCTGTATAATGGTTCTGTATGGTGGTTCTGTATGGTGGTTCTGTTTGATGGTTCTGTACGATGGTTATGTTTGATGGTTCTGTATGATGGTTCTGTTTGATGGTTCTGTATGATGGTTCTGTTTGATGGTTCTGTATGATGGTTCTGTTTGATGGTTCTGTATGGTGGTTCTGTTTGATGGTTCTGTTTGATGGTTCTGTTTGTTGGTTCTGTATGATGGTTCTGTTTGATGGTTATTTATGTTGGTTCTTTATGTTGGTCCTGTATATGGTTCTTTATGTTGGTTCTTTATTTTGGTTCTGTATGATGGTTCTTTATTTTGGTCCTGTATGATGGTTCTTTATTTTGGTTCTGTATGTTGGTCCTGTATGTTGGTTCTTTATTTTGGTTCTGTATGATGGTTGTTTATAATGGTTCTTTATGTTGGTCCTGTATGTTGGTTCTTTATTTTGGTTCTGTATAATGGTTCTTTATTTTGGTTCTGTATAATGGTTCTTTATTTTGGTTCTGTATAATCTTCTGTGAAACAAATGGAACAAATAGTCAAATTTGATCAACCACCTTTGGAAGCTGATTTGACTGACAAACCTGTGAGAGGTGTAGCTCTGTTCTGCGTTCTCCATCAGGAGACGGGCCCCTGGTTTTAAGGCGTCAGGTGAGCAGAGGCTTCACCCGCAGAACGTCGTTCTGATCCCAACGCTGCGTACGGGACGAGAACGTGACGGCACTCCAGAAAGCCGTGTGACATGAGGACGCAAACAAAATGGCTGCTCGGATCAACCTCCGGGGTGTGAGCGCCGGGTTCGGATCTGCCCCGCTGCACGGACTCACAGCCGGAGCGACATGGCTTTCAGGTGAGCTCACCGTGGGTTTGTGTGAGAACCCAAGAACCGTTCCCAAAATACACCAGAACACTGTTCAACAGCACACCCTTTCACACTGAGAGCACACGCTAAAAATATCCAGAGTGCACACACACACACACACACACACAGCGCACACACACACAGCGCACAACACACACACACACACACACACACACAGCGCGCACACACACACACACAGCGCGCACACACACACAGCACACACACAGCACACACACACAGCGCACACACACACACACAGCGCG
Organism: Corydoras sp. C115; assembly: GCA_019802505.1. Classification (NCBI taxonomy): domain Eukaryota; kingdom Metazoa; phylum Chordata; class Actinopteri; order Siluriformes; family Callichthyidae; genus Corydoras; species Corydoras sp. C115. Next base: position 91,610 of record JAFMOC010000033.1, on the reverse strand, counting down.
CACACACACACACACACACAGCACACACACAGTGGGGGAAGGGTGACACATGCTTCCAGACACAACTGCTCTCTCTCTCTCTCTCTCTCTCTCACACACACACACACACACACACACACACACACTCTCTCTCTCTCTCACACACTCTCCTGTTACTGTGTTATTACCAAAGTGTCAGATCCACTGAATTATTATTATACCACATGTCACACCATCAGCTGCAACACCAACACCCAACACAACCAATACCACCAACACCATCAACACCATCAACACCCAACACAACCAACACCATCAACACCATCAACACCCAACACAACCAATACCACCAATACCACCAACACCATCAACACCATCAACACCCAACACAACCAATACCACCAACACAACCAATACCACCAACACCATCAACACCCAACACCCAATACCACAACACCATCAACACCCAACACAACCAATACCACCAACACAACCAATACCACCAACACCATCAACACCATCAACACCCAACACAACCAATACCACCAACACAACCAATACCACCAACACCATCAACACCCAACACAACCAATACCACCAACACCATCAACACCCAACACAACCAATACCACCAACACAACCAATACCACCAACACCATCAACACCCAACACAACCAATACCACCAATACCACCAACACCATCAACACCATCAACACCCAACACAACCAATACCACCAACACAACCAATACCACCAACACCATCAACACCCAACACAACCAATACCACCAACACCATCAACACCCAACACAACCAATACCACCAACACAACCAATACCACCAACACCATCAACACCCAACACAACCAATACCACCAACACCATCAACACCCAACACAACCAATACCACCAACACAACCAATACCACCAACACCATCAACACCCAACACAACCAATACCACCAACACCATCAACACCCAACACAACCAATACCACCAACACAACCAATACCACCAACACCATCAACACCATCAACACCCAACACAACCAATACCACCAACACCATCAACACCATCAACACCCAACACAACCAATACCACCAACACCATCAACACCATCAACACCCAACACAACCAATACCACCAACACCATCAACACCATCAACACCCAACACAACCAATACCACCAACACAACCAATACCACCAACACCATCAACACCCAACACAACCAATACCACCAACACCATCAACACCCAACACAACCAATACCACCAACACAACCAATACCACCAACACCATCAACACCCAACACAACAACAATACACCAACACCACAACACCCAACACAACCAATACCACAACACAACCAATACCACCAACACCATCAACACCCAAACACAACCAATACCACCAACACAACCATCAACACCCAACACAACCAATACACCAACACAACCAATACCACCAACACCATCAACACCATCAACACCCAACACAACCAATACCACCAACACCATCAACACCATCAACACCATCAACACCCAACACAATAAATACCACCAACACCACCACCAACACCATCAACACACAACACAATAAATACCAACCACATCATCAACACCACCAACACCATCCAAAACAACCACCAACCCACCACCACAACCACAAACACCACACCCAACACAATAAATACCACCAACACCACCACCAAACACCATCAACACCCAACACACACCAACCACCCAACACCATCAACACCCAACACAATAAATACCACCAACACCACCAATACCACCACACCATCAACACCACAACACAATAAATAAAACCACCACCAACCAAACCACCATCAAACACCCAACACAATAAATACCACCAACACCATCAAACCACAAACACCATCAACACACAATAAATACCACCAACACCACCACCAAAACACCATCAACACCCAACACAACCAATACCACCAACACCATCAACACCCAACACAATAAATACCACCAACACCACCACCAACACCATCAACACCCAACACAACCAATACCACCAACACCATCAACACCCAACACAATAAATACCACCAACACCATCAACACCCAACACAACCAATACCACCAACACCATCAACACCCAACACAATAAATACCACCAACACCACCACCAACACCATCAACACCCAACACAATAAGTACCACCAACACAACCAATACCACCAACACCATCAACACCCAACACAATAAATACCACCAACACCACCACCAACACCATCAACACCCAACACAATAAATACCACCAACACCACCACCACCATCAACACCCAACACAATAAATACCACCAACACCACCACCACCAACACCATCAACACCCAACACAATAAATACCAACAACACCACCAATACCACCAACACCATCAACACCACCAACACCATCAACACCCAACACAATAAATACCACCAACACCATCAACACAATAAATACCACCAACACCAGCATCAAACCATCAACACCACCAACACAACCAATACTATCATCAAAACCATCAACACCACCACCACCAACCACCAACACAACCAATACTATCATCAAAACCACCAACACAACCAATACTATCATCAAAACCATCAACACCACCACCACCATCACCAACACAACCAATACCACCATCAAAACCATCAACACCACCACCACCAACACAACCAATACCACCAACACCACCACCAACACCCAACACAATCAACACCACCACCACCAATCACCAACACAACCAATACCACCATCAAAACCATCAACACCACCACCAACAACCACCAATACAACCAATACCATCAACACCACCAAGACAACCAATACCATCATCAAAACCATCAACAACAACACCACCAACCACCAACACAACCAATACCATCAACACCACCAACACAACCAATACCACCATCAAAACCATCAACACCAACACCACCAACCACCAACACAACCAATACCATCAACACCACCAACACAACCAATACCACCATCAAAACCACCACCAACACAACCGACACTATCAACCACCAACACAACCAATACCACCATCAAAACCATCAACACCACCACCAACCAACACAACCAATACCATCAACACAACCAATACCACCATCAAAACAATCAACACCACCACTAACACAACCGACACTATCAACCACCAACACCATTAACCACCAACACCATCAACTACCACCACCAAGACCACTAACAACACCAACATCCAACACCACCACCACCACCAGCACCCAACAAATTAGAACAGAGATTGCGATTTGGGTCCGTCTCAAACACTCAGACCGCAGACAAAGACACACTTCAAAATCTTATAGAAAACCTTCAGAGTAGACTGGAAGCTGTTATGGCTGCATAGGTTCGTGTGTGAGTGTGTGTGTGTGTGTGTGTGTGTGTGTGTGGAGGGGGGCTTTCTCAAAATAGGATGTCATAAAAGCTTCAGTCAGTATCCTCATACTTTGGTCCTTATAGTGTATAATGTCTGAACAGGTGCCACTCACGTTCTACCCGTGGAACCCGCACAGTCAGCCATTATAGCCCTAAAGCAATGAGGATCGAGGGCCTCGCTCAAGGGCCCACACTGACAAACTGCACCGTCACCAACCCTTAAAATCAAACCCCCAAATTACTGAGCAACCACGCCAATGTCCCGTTAAAAGAGCCGAAGCCTCGCAACCATGGAAACGGGTCGTTCTCATCTTAACTCACGCAATGAGGCATCGGAACCCTGCGCGACCCCGAAGAGCTAAAGGTTCAAAGTTCATACAAAACTATCACAGGGCAGTCAAAAAAGATCTGCACTGCAGTTGGAGAACACTGCTGTACATTTTAATGAACATAGCACACACAGGCTGTTCCAGTCCTTAAATCTGATTGGCTGACATTCACATATTATGTGGGGGGTTCTCCCCAGGAGAGGACGCCGATCTATCATTGGACACACACACACACACACACACACACACACACACACGCACAATCACACTCTATATGGGGCAATTTAGAGAATTCAATTCACCTTGAATGTTTTTGGACAGTGGGAGGAAACCGGAGAACCCGGAGGAAACCCACGCGGACACGGGGAGAACATGGAAACTCCACCCAGAGAAGAGAACATGCTAACCCCTACCCTATACATTATTTAAAATCATAAAATACATTCGTTCATTCATTTATTCATTCGTTTGTTGATTCACATATTCATTCGTTCATTCATTCATTTGTTCGTTCATTCGTTCATGCATTTGTTCATTCATGTATTCATTTGTTTGTTCATTCATTTCTTCGTTCATTCATTCATTTGTTTGTTCATTCATTCATGCATTTGTTCATTCATGTATTCATTTGTTTGTTCATTCATTTGTTCGTTCATTCATTCATTTGTTTGTTCATTCATTTGTTCATTTGTTTGTTCATTCATTTGTTCGTTCATTCATTCATTTGTTTGTTCATTCATTTGTTCATTTGTTTGTTCATTCATTTGTTCGTTCATTCATTCATTTGTTTGTTCATTCATTTGTTCATTTGTTTGTTCATTCATTTGTTCGTTCATTCATTCATTTGTTTGTTCATTCATTTGTTCGTTCATTCATTCATTTGTTTGTTCATTCATTTGTTCATTTGTTTGTTCATTCATTTGTTCGTTCATTCATTCATTTGTTTGTTCATTCATTTGTTCATTTGTTTGTTCATTCATTTGTTCGTTCATTCATTCATTTGTTTGTTCATTCGTTCATGCATTTGTTCATTCATGTATTCATTTGTTTGTTCATTCATTTGTTCGTTCATTTATTCATTTGTTTGTTCATTCATTCATGCATTTGTTCATTCATTCATGCATTTGTTTGTTCATTCATTTGTTCGTTCATTCATTCATTTGTTCGTTCATTCATTTGTTCGTTCATTCATTTATTTATTCATTTGTTTGTTTATTCATTCATTCATTCGTTTATTCATTTATTTGTTTATTCATTCATTAATTCATTTGTTTGTTCATTCATTCATTCATTCATTCGCTTATTCATTTATTCATTTGTTTGTTTATTCATTCATTCGTTTGTTCATTTGTTTGTTCATCCATTTGTTTGTTCATTCGTTTATTCATTTGTTTGTTTATTCATTCATTCATTCGTTCATTTATTCATATGTTCGTTCATTCATTCATGCATTTGTTCATTCATTTGTTCGTTCATTTATTCATTTGTTTGTTCATTCATTCATGCGTTTGTTCATTCATTTGTTCGTTCATTTATTCATTTGTTTGTTCATTCATTCATGCGTTTGTTCATTCATTAGTTCATTTGTTTGTTCATTCATTCATTCGTCCTCATACAGACTGTTGCCTTTTCTGCTGACTCATCATATGAACCGGTCCCCTCACAGCCGGTTCTTCAGGACGGTGTGCGGGTTCTTGTGTGAGGTGATTACTGTCCTCGCTGAGGGAACTGAATGGGGATCAGGAGGGTGTTCTTTTTAAGGGCCGCACTGATCAGGGATCAGCTTTCACCATTCAGAGTGGAAACCCGAGCCGCGCTCACCGCCCATCACCTGAGAACTTTGATCTTCAGTCAGAGTCAGAAGATCTGATCTGAGAGCTCAGAGATGATGCTGCATCATCAACATCACGCGCCGAGGGACGGAGAACGCAGGTCTCAGATCAGTCAGGACAAGAGACGAGGCTGCTGCTGTGACCTCATCAGAGGAGCTGTCATCAGAGACGCAGCCATTATTCAGAAAAACACACACACACACACACAAAAACACTCACATGCACTCACTCACACACACAAACACGCACACACACTCACAAACACACACACTCTCATGCTCACACACACTCACTCTCTTCTGCACACTCGTCCTCTCGCACAAACGCATGTTCTCACAGCTCACTCTTTTGCACACTATCGCACACACTAATTCGTTCACACAGTCACACTCACACTCATGCACACTCTCATACACATTCACACTCACACTCATGCACACTCTCACACACACATTTGTTTTGCAAACTCACAAATTAATAAACCTAGTTACACTAAGATTAAATCCAGCACAAACGCACACACACATAAACACACACACACAAACACACACACACACACATACACACAGTTTTATAATTTTATAGTGACTTAAACATATATACAACCAACTTTAAACCTAATCCCCATCACAATTACCATCACCATCAACACAATCGCCATCCCCATCACAATTACTATCACCATCAACATCAACACAACCGCCATCCCCATCACAATTACCATCAACATCAACACAACCACCATCAACATCAACATCCCCACCACCACCAACACAACCACCATCAACATCAACACAATCGCCATCACCATCACCACCACCCCCATTCCCATCACCACAAACCCATCAACATCAACACAATCGCCATCAACCACCGCACACATTCAACCACTGCCATCACCACCATCACCACCATCAACATCAACACAATCGCCATCACCACCACCACCACCATTCCCATCACCACAAACCATCACCATCAACACAATCGCCATCACCACCACCATCACCATCAACACAATCGCCATCACCACCACCACCACCATTCCCATCCACCACCATTCCCATCACCACCACCATCACCATCAACACAATCGCCATTCCCATCACCACCACCATCAACACAATTGCCATCACCACCACCACCACCACCATTCCCATCACCACAAACCATCACCATCAACACAATCGCCATCACCACCACCACCGCCATTCCCATCACCACCACAATCGCCATCCCCATCACCACCACCATCACCACCATCACCATCAACACAATCGCCATCACCACCACCACCACCATTCCCATCACCACAAACCATCATCGGCATCACCACCACCACCACCATCAACACAATCGCCATTCCCATCACCACCATCAACATCAACACAATTGCCATCACCACCACCACCGCCATTCCCATCACCACCATCAACACAATCATCATCCCAATCACCACCATCATCACCACCACTATCCCCATCATCAACATCCATATCAACACTGTCACCACCATCAACACAACCACCATCCTAATCACCACCAACACCACCCCCATCACCACCACAATAACAATAATCACCACAGAACATGCTCTCATTTTAACTGAATGATTTACATTGTGGATATATATATAAATACACACACACACACACACACACACACACACAGACCCCAGACACAGACACACAGACGCACACTGTTTATATCTGGCCTATACCCCTCCTCCCTGGAGACCCATTCCACATTCCTCCTCCTCCCTGCATTCTTTTCCTGTGAGGGGGGGCCTGCCCGAGTTTCCTCTCTTTATTTCCATCGTTTCTTCTCTTTCCCTTAAACTCACTCTCCTCACCGTCCCTCTCTCCTCTTCCTCTCGTCCCGTCTCCCCTTCCGTCCCCTTCTCTCTCCGTCTCCGGCCGTGACGCCAGAGCCGGCGGGGAGAGCAGACCCCGCATCCCCGTATCTGGCCTTCGGTCCGGTGTCTCTCTCGTCCCGCCGTCCATGTTCTGCTCCGCTCTCGCACTTCTCTTTTTCCCCCTCGTTGCCTTTCGGCGCCGAGTGCACAGAGACCCAAATATAGTTGGAAGCGGCTCAAATCGCCGGGGCCCAAATTAACAGCAACCCCAAAGAAATGCGGGAGGGAGAGCAGCGGGGCAAAAGAGAGAGAGAGAGCGAGAGAGAGAGAGGAAACACAACTAATGGTGAGCAAGTTATTATTTGGGGCAGCAGCTGGAGTGGACTGATTTAATAGAAACGTGATTTCGTCCGTACCGCCAATCGACGGAGGAGCCAGACATCTGCACAAATCACCCACCCGGAGAACCGGTAAACAGGAAAGCACGTCACGCCCGGGTCCTCCACATGCTCGCACTGCAGGACAGACGGACAGTGTGGAGGACAGAAAGACCATTCTGCTGCAGGTAAACCGATGAGCGGGGCTCATTCAGGCCAAGAGTTCTTATCAAAGCAATAGCTTTACAGCTCTGTTATCCTCTCCTCCTCCTCCTCCTGATGCTCGGGCGTGTGTGTGTGTGTGTGTGTGTGTGTGTGTGTGTGTGTGTGTGTGTGTGTGGGTGGGTATTGTGTGCTCGTGTGTTACCCCCATGAATCAATCTCTCATTAGAGCTTCGTCTCTGCCGGTGGCACTGATCAGTTCAGTGGGCTCACAGTGGGAAGGAACACACACACACACACACATACACACACACACACACACACACACACACACAGACACACACACACACACACACACACACACACACACCTCTAGCATTACCAAGACGGAGAGCTAATTACTGAACGTGCAATTTTAATGCCATTAAAGAATTAAAACACACTTGAACGTACATCTGAAGTCCATCCCTCTATGATCTGCTTAATCCTCTATTGGGGGGGGGGGGGGGGTAAGGTTCGGGTTCCCCATGCCCACCCAGGGGAGAACAGTTCGGGAGCTGGGCAGTTACACCCCCAACAGGGTGTCAATCATCCCTCGGGACACGCTCGCTATATACACACAGACACTCTATATGGGGCAATTTAGAGCGGGACAATTCACCTTGATCCATGTTTTTGGAGCGTGGGAGGAAACCGGAGAACAGGTTGGGGGGGGGCTGGCTAAGGTTCCGGTTCCCCATGCCCACCCAAGGGAGAACAGTTCGGGCGCTGGGCAGTTACACCCCCAACAGGGTGCCAATCATCCCTCGGGACACGCTCGCTATATACACACAGACACTCTCTATATGGGGCAATTTAGCGTGGGACAATTCACCTTGAAGTCATGTTTTTGGAGCGTGGGAGGAAACCGGAGAACAAGGGGGGGGGTAAAGTTCGGGTTCCCCATGCCCACCCAGGGGAGAACAGTTCGGGAGCTGGGCAGTTACACCCCCAACAGGGTGTCAATCATCCCTCGGGACACGCTGGCTATATACACACAGACATTCTATATGGGGCAATTTAGAGCGGGACAATTCACCTTGATCCATGTTTTTGGATTGTGGGAGGACACCGGAGAACAAGGGGGGGGGGGTAAGGTTCGGGTTCCCCATGCCCACCCAGGGGAGAACAGTTTGGGCGCTGGGCAGTTACACCCCCAACAGGGTGCCAATCATCCCTCGGGACACACTGGCTATATACACACAGACATTCTATATGGGGCAATTTAGAGCGGGACAATTCACCTTGATCCATGTTTTTGGAGCGTGGGAGGAACCGGAGAACGGGTTGGGGGGGGGGCTGGCTAAGGTTCCGGTTCCCCATGCCCACCCAGGGGAGAACAGTTCGGGAGCTGGGCAGTTACACCCCCAACAGGGTGCCAATCATCCCTCGGGACACGCTGGCTATATACATACAGACACTCTATATGGGGCAATTTAGAGTGGGACAATTCACCTTGATCCATGTTTTTGGAGCGTGGGAGGAAACCGGAGAACAAAGGGGGGGTAAGGTTCGGGTTCCCCATGTCCATTCAGGGGAGAACAGTTCGGGCGCTGGGCAGTTACACCCCCAACAGGGTGCCAATCATCCCTCGGGACACTTTCGCTATATACATACAGACACTCTATATGGGGCAATTTAGAGCGGGACAATTCACCTTGATCCATGTTTCGGGAGCGTGGGAGGAAACCGGAGAACGGGGGGGGAGAGCTAAGATTCGGGTTCCCCATGCCCATCCAGGGGAGAACAGTTCAGGCGCTGGGCAGTTACACCCCCAACAGGGTGCCAATCATCCCTCGGGACACTCTCGCTATATACATACAGACACTCTATATGGGGCAATTTAGAGCGGGACAATTCACCTTGATCCATGTTTTTGGAGTTTGGGGGAACCGGAGAACGGGGGGGGTAAGGTTCGGGTTCTCCATGCCCACCCAGGGGAGAACAGTTCGGGAGCTGGGCAGTTACACCCCCAACAGGGTGCCAATCATCCCTCGGGACATGCTGGCTATATACACACAGACATTCTATATGGGGCAATTTAGAGCGGGACAATTCACCTTGATCCATGTTTTTGGAGCGTGGGAGGAAACCGGAGAACAAGGGGGGGGGGTAAGGTTCGGGTTCCCCATGCCCATCCAGGGGAGAACAGTTCGGGTGCTGGGCAGTTACACCCCCAACAGGGTTCCAATCATCCCTCGGGACACGCTCGCTATATACACACAGACACTCTTTATATGGGGCAATTTAGCGTGGGACAATTCACCTTGAAGTCATGTTTTTGGAGCGTGGGAGGAAACCGGAGAACGGGGGGGGGGAGCTAAGGTTCGGGTTCCCCATGTCCATCCAGGGGAGAACAGTTTGGGTGCTGGGCAGTTACACCCCCAACAGGGTGCCAATCATCCCTCGGGACACTCTCGCTATATACATACAGACACTCTATATGGGGCAATTTAGTGCAGGCCAACTCACCTTGATCCATGTTTTTGGATTGTGGGAGGACACCGGAGAACGGGGGGGGGGGGGGGGGGTCGCTAAAGTTCGGGTTCCCCGTGCCCACCCAGGGGAGAACAGTTCGGGCGCTGGGCAGTTACACCCCCAACAGGGTGCCAATCATCCCTCGGGACACGCTAGCTATATACACACAGACACTCTATATGGGGCAATTTAGAGCAGGCCAATTCACCTTGATCCATGTTTTTGGAGTGTGGGAGGACACCAGAGAACAAGGGGGGGGGGTAAGGTTCGGGTTCCCCATGTCCACCCAGGGGAGAACAGTTCGGGCGCTGGGCAGTTACACCCCCAACAGGGTGCCAATCATCCCTCGGGACACGCTAGCTATATACACACAGACACTCTATATGGGGCAATTTAGAGCAGGCCAATTCACCTTGATCCATGTTTTTGGAGTGTGGGAGGACACCAGAGAACAAGGGGGGGGGGTAAGGTTCGGGTTCCCCATGTCCACCCAGGGGAGAACAGTTCGGGCGCTGGGCAGTTACACCCCCAACAGGGTGCCAATCATCCCTCGGGACACGCTGGCTATATACACACACAGACATTCTATATGGGGCAATTTAGAGCGGGACAATTCACCTTGATCCATGTTTTTGGAGTTTGGGGGGAACCGGAGAACGGGGGGGGGGTAAGGTTCGGGTTCCCCATGTCCATTCAGAGATAGTGGAGGTTTGGAGATAGTGGAGGTTTGGAGATAGTGGAGGTCTGGAGATAGTGGAGGTTTGGTGATAGTGGAGGTTTGGAGATAGTGGAGGTTTGGAGATAGTGGAGGTTTGGTGATAGTGGAGGTTTGGTGATAGTGGAGGTCTGGAGATAGTGGAGGTTTGGAGATAGTGGAGGTTTGGAGATAGTGGAGGTTTGGTGATAGTGGAGGTTTGGTGATAGTGGAGGTTTGGTATAGTGGAGGTCTGGAGATAGTGGAGGTTTGGAGATAGTGGAGGTTTGGAGATAGTGGAGGTTTGGAGATAGTGGAGGTTTGGTGATAGTGGAGGTTTGGTGATAGTGGAGGTTTGGAGATAGTGGAGGTTTGGTGATAGTGAGGTCGAGATAGTGGAGGTTTGGTGATAGTGGAGGTTTGGTGATAGTGGAGGTTTGGTGATAGTGGAGGTTTGGTGATAGTGGAGGTTTGGTGATAGTGGAGGTTTGGAGATAGTGGAGGTTTGGTGACAGTGGAGGTTTGGTGATAGTAGTGGAGGTTTTGGAGATAGTGGAGGTTTGGATAGTGGAGGTAGATAGTGGAGGTTTGGTGATAGTGGAGGTTTGGAGATAGTGGAGGTTTGGAGATAGTGGAGGTTTGGAGATAGTGGAGGTTTGGAGATAGTGGAGGTTTGGAGATAGTGGAGGTTTGGTGATAGTGGAGGTTTGGTGATAGTGGAGGTTTGGAGATAGTGGAGGTTTGGAGATAGTGGAGGTTTGGTGATAGTGGAGGTTTGGTGATAGTGGAGGTTTGGTGATAGTGGAGGTTTGGTGATAGTGGAGGTTTGGAGATAGTGGAGGTTTGGTGATAGTGGAGGTCTGGAGATAGTGGAGGTCTGGAGATAGTGGAGGTCTGGAGATAGTGGAGGTTTGGAGATAGTGGAGGTTTGTGATAGTGGAGGTCTGGAGATAGTGGAGGTTTGTGATAGTGGAGGTTTGGTGATAGTGGAGGTTTGGGTTCTGTACACTGATTGGTTCGTCAGCTCGGACCGTGAAAGAAAGAGAGCAGTGTTGGTATGGAAACAGGAACACCAAACGAGGGGGGGGGTTCTTGAATAAGCTGTGGGGGGGGGGGCAGTTCTCAGGTTCTCTTAATTCCCAGCGCAGCTCCCAGTCACAGCTGCACTCTCAAACCGCCTTCTCATCTGCGAATGCAACGTTCTGTAACCTCACACTCTGAATGAGATGAGGCCCGTCCCCGTCCTGCACCGAGGTTCTCCACAACGTCCCGCTCGCTGCAGCTACGACTAGAACCCAGCAACGAGTTCTACGACTAGAACCCAGCAACGAGTTCTACGACTAGAACCCAGTAACGAGTTCTACGACTAGAACCAGCAACGAGTTCTATGACTAGAACCCAGCAACGAGTTCTACGACTAGAACCCAGCAACGAGTTCTACGACTAGAACCCAGCAACGAGTTCTACGACTAGAATCCAGCAACGAGTTCTACAACTAGAACCCAGCAACGAGTTCTACGAATAGAACCAGCAATGAGTTCTACGACTAGAACCAGAAACGAGTTCTACAACTAGAACCAGCAACTAGTTCTACAACTAGAACCAGCAACAAGTTCTACAACTAGAACCAGCAACTAGTTCTACAACTAGAACCCAGCAACAAGTTCTACGACTAGAACCCAGCAACGAGTTCTACAACTAGAACCCAGCAACGAGTTCTACAACTAGAACCCAGCAACAAGTGCGAGAGTCGGCCCCAAAATAATCTGTATTAACACACACACACACACACACACACACGTACGTGAATACACACACAAACACACACGTGAATACACACACACACACACACACACACACACACACACACACACACACAGACGCCTGCACATGCACCTGCACACATATGCGCATGCAGACGCAAGCACACACAAGCACGCATGCGCATGCACACATGCACACATGCACACACACATACGCACGCAGACGCAGGCGCACACACACACACGCGCATGCAGACAGACGCACACACACTCAGGAACACACACGCGTGCTGGCAGAGTGCCAGGTGGTAATTGGTTCTTAACTAGCTGTGTTCTTGTGGAACGTGCTTGCTTTACTTACAGAGATGAAGGCGGCTGAGCGCAGACACTAACGCAGAACCGACCAGCCTTTAAATTCTAATGAACTGATCAGACTGAATTACACTCTCAATTAAAGAGAGCGCCACACGGAGGTGAAGTGCTTAAATGCGTCTGCCTCTCAATGCTCTGGACCCCGGTTCGAATCCCAATCTGGGTGGAGTTTCCATGTTCTCCCCGTGTCCACGTGGGTTTCCTCCAGGTTCTCCGGCTTCCTCCCACAGTCCAAAATTCAAGTGAATTGAGTTCTCCAAATTGCCCCATATAGAGTGTGTTTGTGTGAGTGAGTGTGTGCCCAGTTATAGATTGGCATGTAATAAATGCCCCCATGACCCTAGTACTAATAAAGTGGAAGACCCTCTATTAGGGTTGTGGGGGGAGGGCGTTCTCCCAATGTCCATCCAGGGGAGAACATTTCGGACACCCAGGACAAGACACCAATCCATCGCTGGACACACACACAGACACACTCTATATGGGGCAATTTAGAGAACTCAATTGATCCATGTTTTTGGACTGTGGGAGGAACAGTGAGGAACCATGAGGAACCGTGAGGAACCGTGAGGAACCATGAGGAACCATGAGGAACTGTGAGGAACCGTGAGGAACCGTGAGGGCCCATGAGGAACCGTGAGGAACCGTGAGGAACCATGAGGAAGTGTGAGCAACTGTGAGGAACCATGAGAAACCGTAAGGAAACATGAGGAACTGTGAGAAACCGTGAGAAACCGTGAGAACAGTGAGGAACCATGAGGAACCGTGAGGAACTGTGAGGAACCGTGAGGCCCGTGAGGAACCGTGAGGAACTGTGAGGAACCGTGAGGAACCGTGAGGAACCATGAGGAACCCTGAAAAACCATGAGGAACCATGAGGAACCGTGAGAAACCATGAGGAACAGTGAGCAACTGTGAGGAACCATGAGGAACAGTGAGGAACCGTGAGGAACCATGAGGAACCGTGAGGAACCATGAGGAACCATGAGGAACCCTGAAAAACCATGAGGAACTGGGAGGAACCATGAGGAACTGTGGGGAACAGGTACAACCCTTGGCGACATGAGGGGTGGGGGGGGGGGGGGTTGTTATCTGAGGCTCATGGTAGCTGAATAACCTGCAGTGCAGTGTTAATGCCAGGTCACATGGTGGCGCTGCACCACCTTAAAAAGCACCGAGGAGTTAACCACCTTATTAATAACGATACAGAACCGGCCTTTAGACCGAAGCACAGAGTTCTAACAGTTGATACGGGTTCTAAAGACACACACACGCTGAAAAGAACCCTGCTGACCTCAGTGATGCGTCTGTAATCCGTAATCCCATAGATTGAGAACCGGTTAGCGATCCTCAGGAACTCGAGGGCTCCGTTGTCACGGCAACGACGTTCTGCTGTAAAAGAAAAGGCAGCGTGTTAGTGTCCATCCATCCATCCATTATCTTCAGCTTTATCCTCTATTAGGGTCGCGGGGGGGGGGGTTCCACATGCCCATCCAGGGGAGAACGTTTAGGGCGCTGGGCAGATACACCCACACACTCACTCGCACAAACACACTCTATATGGGGCAATTTGGAGAACTCAATTGACTTGATCCATGTTTTTGGACTATGGGAGGAAACCGGAGAACCCAGAGGAAACCCATGCAGACACGGGGAGAACATGGAAACTCCACCCAGATTGGGAATCGAACCGGGAATCCCCCTAGAGCTGAGAGGAGAACATACCAACCACTAAGCCATCGTGCTGCCCATGTTAATGTCCATCCAGCCATCCATTATCTTCTGCTTTATCCTCTATTAGGGTGGGGGGGGGGTTCCCCATGCCATCCAGGGGAGAACGTTTCAGACGCTGGGCAGATACACCCAGGACAGGGGGGCAATCTATCACTGGACACACTCACTCACTCACACAGACACACTCTATATGGGGCAATTTGGAGAATTCAATTCACCTTGATCCATGTTTTTGGACTGTGGGAGGAAACAATAACACAAGACTAATAATAATAGAACCTGCTGTGGAAGCGAACAGGGCCTTCCCCAAACTGTTGCTAAAACGTTGGAGCATGAGTTATACCCCTGGGGCAATAAGCCCCAGTAAAACCTTGGAATTTCGTGAGTCTAAGACCGTAAACTCTTAATGTCACACTTTTCACGTCTGAGAACGTAACGAATGGGAAGGAACCGAGAAGGTTCCGCACCGTTCCGCTTTACTGCCACCATAAACAATCCGGTGCATGTACGAGGGGCAGTTTGTTTACCGCAACGTCATCACCAAACCTCACCACAACATACAGCAGGGATCTCGCTAGAACCGTGAGGAACACTGAGGAACCGTGAGAAACCATGAGGAACCATGACGAACAGTGAGGAACCGTGAGAAACCCTGAGGAACCGTGAGGAACCATGAGGAACCGTGAGGAACAGTGAGGAACCTTGAGGAACCGTGAGAAACCATGAAGAACCATGAAGAACCGCAAGAAACCGTGAGGAACCGTGAGAAACCATGAGAAACCGTGAGAAACCGTGAGGAACTGTGAGGAACCATGAGGAACCGTGAGGAACCCTGAGGAACCGTGAGGAACCCTGAGAAACCCTGAAACCCAGCTTCATATAGGAACTCAGTCACGTTCCCTCGGCGACACGAGGGAGGAACTGTGAGGAACCGTGAGGAACCGTAAGAAACCATGAGGAACCACGAGAAACCATGAGAAATCGTGAGGAACTATGAGGAACCACGAGAAACCATGAGAAACCGTGAGAAACCATGAGAAACCATGAGGAACCATGAGGAACCGTGAGGAACCACGAGAAACCATGAGAAATCGTGAGGAACCACGAGAAACCATGAGAAACCGTGAGGAACCCTGAGGAACCATGAGGAACCGTGAGGAACCTTGAGAAACCATGAGAAACCCTGAAACTCAGCTTCATATAGGAACTCAGTCACGTTCCCTCGGCGACATGAGGGTGGGGTGGGGTGTGGTGGGGTTGGGGTGGGGTGGGGTGGGGTGGGGTGTGGTGGGGTTGGGGTGGGGTGGGGTTGGGGTGGGGTGTGGTGGGGTGGGGTGGGGTGGGTGGACGGGGGGTTGTTAATTTGGTGGACATGCTTTTCTTAAATGATTCCATGTGTTATTTGCAGTGTTCTGCAGTCCCATCTTCAGAACGTCTCTGCGAGGCTGCAGGCTGCTTTTAATCAGGCGGTCCCCGGCGGTGCCGCGTGGTGGATGTTAAAGCTAATGAGGGTTTTGGAAGACGGCTGTGAGGGGACAAGTTCTGCAGTCTGTTCTGTTAGAACCGAGTGGTTCCCGGTGCAGAACAACCATGAGGACAAAGCAAACTATAATATTACAGTGACATCCCATAATACAAACGTAAACGTTACGTTGGTTTACTTTAAAATAAAGATTTTAAAGCAGGGCGGCATGGTGGCTTAGTGGTTTAGCATGTTCTCCTCTCAGCACTAGGGATTCCCATGTTCTCCCCGTGTCTGCGTGGGTTTCCTCCGGGTTCTCCGGTTTCCTCCCACAGTCCAAAAACATGAATTGAATTCTCCAAATTGCCCCATATAGAGTGTGTATGTCTGTCTGCGTGCATAGAGATAGATTGCCCCCCTGTCCTGGGTCTATCTGCCCAGCGCCCGAAACGTTCTCCCCTGGATGGGCATGGAGAACCCCCCCCCACGACCTTAATAGAGGATAAAGCAGAAGATAATGGATGGATATATATTATAGGTCTGTATTATGTATATGTATTATATATCCATTTATTATCTTCCGCTTTATCCTCTATTAGGGTCGCGGGGGGGGGGGTTCCCCATGCCCATCCAGTGGAGAACGTTTCGGGCGCTGGGCAGATACACCCAGAACAGGGGGCCAATCTATAACTGGGCACACACTCACTCACACAGACACACTCTATATGGGGCAATTTGGAGACTTCAATTGTTTTCAATCCATGTTTTTGGACTGTGGGAGTAAACCGGAGAACCCGGAGTAAACCCATGTGGACACAGGGAGAACATGGAAACTCCACCAGATGGGGATTCGAACCAGGAATCCCTAGTGCTGAGAGGAGAACATGCCAACCACTAAACCACCGTGCCGCCCTCACTGGGCATGTATTATACGTGTGTGTGTGTGTATTAGATGTATTATTCATTCATTCATCCATTATCTTCCGCTTTATCCCCTATTAGGGTCGCGGGGGGGAGGGGGGGGTTCCCCATGCCCATCCAGGGGAGAACGTCTCAGGCGCTGGGCAGATACACTCAGGACAGGACACCAATCCATCGCTGGACACACACTCACTCACACAGACACACTCTATATGGGGCAACTTGGAGAACTCAATTGACTTGATCCATGTTTTTGGACTGTGGGAGGAAACCGGAGAACCCGGAGGAAACCCATGCAGACACGGGAAGAACATGGAAACTCCACCCAGATGGGGATTCGAACAGGGAATCCCTAGAGCTGAGAGGAGAACATGCCAACCACTAAACCACTGTGCCGTCCTTAGATGATATTACATGTATATGATTTATGACCCGCAGACCTGGAGTTTATGTTTTAAAGTATATTTTATAAACATTAGAATAAAATCAGAACAGAAGGGATCTGGAGGTGACCTCTGACGTTCTTCAAATGTCATCCACCACGAAGGAACATTCAGAACCCACAACCTTTTCACTAAATGTCTCAGTCAGAGTGCATGTGCAAAGGGTACAGAGAGGGACGCTCCGTTTGAAAGACACAACACGGTTTGGGCTTGAAAATGTAGTGGTGGTGGAACATGAAGTGGAATGCTGTGTGTGTGTGTGTGTGTGTGTGTGTGTGTGTGTGTGTTTTGAGGGACTGGGGGGTTGTGGGTGTAGGGTTGAGAGCAGGCAAAACTCTCAGTGGCCTGAAGCCTGATACTGGCCCCCTATATGCAGCTGCTCCTTCCCTCCCTCACTCTCACCCCCCCCCCCCAACCCCCCCATCCCTCTCTTTCCTTCCCTCCGTCTCTCACCCTTTAGGATCAAGTGACTCAAGACGAGAACATGGGCACGGAACACAGATGGAGGGGCTGATGGGGGGGGGGGGGGACCTGGTAGAATGAATGGAGAAAATTTGGTGAACGTCGATGTGGGAGTTAGGAGTGAGCGCTGTGTGTGTGTGTGTGTGTTGTGTTTAAGTGTGTGTGTGTATATATACACATCTGTGTAGGTATGTATGTGTGAGTATATGTGTGTGTATATAGGTATGTAGATGTGTATATGTATTATGTGTGTATATATGTTTGTATATGTGTGTGAATGTGTATATATATATATGTGTGTGTGTGTGTGTGTGTGTATGTATATGTGTGTGTATAAATGTATATATGTGTATGTGTATAAATATATGTGTTTGTGTATGTGTCTGTGTGTATGTATATGTGTGTATGTGTTTGTGTATAAATGTATATATGTGTATGTATATGTGTGTGTAAATGTATAAGTGTTTGTGTATGTGTCTGTGTGTATGTATGTGTGTTTAAATGTATATGTGTGTGTAAATGTATAAGTGTTTGTGTATGTGTCTGTGTATGTGTGTTTAAATGTATATGTGTGTGTGTAAATGTATGTGTTTGTGTATAAATATATATATATATATATATATATATATATATATATATATGTGTATGTGTATGTGTGTATGTATATGTGTGTGTATAAATGTATATATGTTTGTGTATAAATGTATGTGTATATGTGTGTGTATGTATATGTGTGTGTGTGTAAATGTATGTGTTTGTGTATAAATATATATATATATATATA
>JAFMOC010000033.1:10000-67500 GCA_019802505.1 Corydoras sp. C115 | reverse complement strand
GATGGTTGCTTTAATTGCCCCTATATTTATAGTGTGTGTCTGTAGTGTGTGTGTGTCTGTCTGTAGTGTGTGTCTGTGTGTGTGAGTGTGTGTGCATTTCTGTGTGTGTGTGTGTAGTGTGTCTGTGGTGTGTGTGTGTGTGATAATGGATGGTTGCTTTAATTGCCCCTATATTTATAGTGTGTCTGTAGTGTGTGTGTGTGTCTGTAGTGTGTGTGTGCGCATGTCTGTGTGTGTCTGTAGTGTGTGTGAATGTGTGTGCATGTCTGTGTGTGTGTGTGTAGTGTGTGTGATGTCTGTGTGTCTGTCGTGTGTGTGATGTCTGTGTGTGTCTGTCGTGTGTGTGATGTCTGTAATGTGTGTGTCTGTAGTGTGTGTGAATGTCTGTGTGTGTCTGTAATGTGTGTGAGTGTGTGTGCATGTCCGTGTGTGTGTCTGTAGTGTGTGTCTGTCGTGTGTGTGATGTCTGTGTGTGTGTCTGTAATGTGTGTGGCTGTGTGTGTGTGTCTGTAGTGTGTATGATGTCTGTGTGTGTGTGTGTGTCTGTAGTGTGTGTGTGTGTCTAATGTGTGTGGCTGTGTGTGCATGTCTGTGTGTGTGTCTGTAGTGTGTGTGGCTGTGTGTGTGAGTGTGTGCATGTCTGTGTGTGTGCCTGTCGTGTGTGTGTCTGTCGTGTGTGTGATGTCTGTGTGTGTGTCTGTAGTGTGTGTGTGTGTGCCTGTCGTGTGTCTGTCGTGTGTGTGATGTCTGTGTGTGTGTCTGTAGTGTGTGTGAGTGTGTGCATGTCTGTGTGTGTGCCTGTCGTGTGTCTGTCGTGTGTGATGTCTGTAATGTGTATGGCTGTGTGTGTGAGTATGTGGCTGTGTGTGTGAGTGTGTGTGCATGTCTGTGTGTGTCTGTAATGTGTGTGTCTATAGTGTGTGCATGTCTGTGTGTGGTGTCTGTCGTGTGTGTGTCTGTCGTGTGTGTGATGTCTGTGTGTGTGTCTGTAGTGTGTGTGAGTGTGTGCATGTCTGTGTGTGTGTCTGTAGTGTGTGTGAGTGTGTGCCTGTCGTGTGTCTGTCGTGTGTGTGATGTCTGTGTGTGTGTCTGTAGTGTGTGTGAGTGTGTGCATGTCTGTGTGTGTGCCTGTCGTGTGTCTGTCGTGTGTGATGTCTGTAATGTGTATGGCTGTGTGTGTGAGTATGTGGCTGTGTGTGTGAGTGTGTGTGCATGTCTGTGTGTGTCTGTAATGTGTGTGTCTGTAGTGTGTGCATGTCTGTGTGTGGTGTCTGTCGTGTGTGTGTCTGTCGTGTGTGTGATGTCTGTGTGTGTGTCTGTAGTGTGTGTGAGTGTGTGCATGTCTGTGTGTGTGCCTGTCGTGTGTCTTTCGTGTGTGTGATGTCTGTGTGTGTGTGTCTGTAATGTGTGTGGCTGTGTGTGTGAGTGCGTGTGCATGTCTGTGTGTGTGTAATGTCTGTGTGTGTCTGTAATGTGTGTGTCTGTAGTGTGTGCATGTCTGTGTGTGGTGTCTGTAATGTCTGTTTGTATGATAATGGATGGATGTTTGCTTTAATTGCCCCTATATTTATAGTGTGTGTGTCAGACACACACACACACTACACCATACACTCAGACCTCACACACACACACACACACACACACACACACACACTACACCATACCTCACACCACACACTACACCATACACTCAGACCTCACACCACACACACACCATACACTCAGACCTCACACCACACACACACACCATACACTCAGACCTCACACCACACACACACACCATACACTCAGACCTCACACCACACACACACACACACACACTACACCATACACTCAGACCTCACACTACACCATACACTCAGACCTCACACCACACACACACACACACTACACTCAGACCTCACACCACACACACACTACACCATACACTCAGACCTCACACCACACACACACACACACTACACCATACACTCAGACCTCACACCACACACACACACACACTACACCATACACTCAGACCTCACACCACACACACACACCATACACCACACACACACACTACACCATACACTCAGACCTCACACCACACACTACACCATACACTCAGACCTCACACCACACACACACACCATACACTCAGACCTCACACCACACACACACACACACACCACACACTAACCATACACTTAGACCTCACACCACACACACACACACATACACTCAGACCTCACACCACACACACACACACACACACTACACCACACACACACACTACAGACCATACACCACACCACACACACACACACACTACACCATACACTCAGACCTCACACCACACACACACACCATACACTCAGACCTCACACCACACACACACACACACATACACCATACACTCAGACCTCACACCACACACACACACACACATACACTCACACCATCACACCACACACACACACACTACACCATACACTTAGACCTCACACCACACACACACTACACCATACACTCAGACCTCACACCACACACACACACACACACACACACACACACTACACCATACACTCAGACCTCACACCACACACACACACACACACACACACTACACCATACACTCAGACCTCACACCACACACACACACACACTACACACCATACACTCAGACCTCACACCACACACACACACACACACACTACACCATACACTCAGACCTCACACCACACACACACACACTACACCATACACTCAGACCTCACACACACACCTGAACAAAGTGGCAGCGCGTTGTGGGCAGGTGAACGGTGTGTACGACACCCCGGCCTCCGCGGAGCCTCGGCGCTATGCGGCGGAACCCAGGTGTCACATTGGGTGGGAATTAAAAGCCGACATGGCGGTGGACGACTCGTTCCCGTCTCTGGAAGGGCCGTTTCGGAACGCGAGGGTGCTGAGCGGAGAGGAAGGACGCTTCATTCTTCTGCATTCGAGAACTCATTTGGGGGGGGGGGGCTGCGGTGGCGGCGGTGGGGCCCGCTCGCATTCCTTTAAGAACGTGAGGGAGAGAACAAATATGGCAAATAATATTGCTTTCTCTCCGTCTCTCCCCCGACGACGGCGGACGCGGAATACTAACCAGCCTCTCAGCACGTACAATAAGCGCCATATCGCCCGCGCGGAAATGAAGATGGACAGGGGGGGGGGGCAGGAGGGGGGGCAGGAGGGGAGGGGGGCAGGAGACGGAGAGAGGGATGGTTTAGGGAAAATAAACCTGATTTCAGGCTGTGGGTTTAAATTTTATTCTGTTCTATTATTCTACTGTCTGTGTGTGTGTGTGTGTGTCTGTGTGTGTGTGTGTGTGTGTGTGTGTGTGTGTGTGTACACGAGCGTGTCAGCGAATTGCATCAGCCGCAGATTAAACCACACAGACTCGCGCGGTGGAACCGGCCAGCGAAAATGGGAGTCAGACGCCACGGAGAAGAGAACGCAGACACACGGGCAACGGAACCCGAGAGAACCCGAGGCAACGGAACCCGAGAGAACGTCCACAACAACATGATTAGGACCTGATTATAGATTAATTACAGAATTGTAACGAATCTGTGATTCACTGTCTGTACAATCTATGAATACAAAGTCTGTGTGTGTGTGTCTGTGTCTGTGGTGTGTGTGTGTGTGTGTGTGTGTGTGTGTGATAATGGATGGATGGTTGCCCCTATATTTATAGTGTGTGTCTGTAGTGTGTGTCTGATGTCTGTGTGTGTGTCTGTAGTGTGTGAGTGTGTGTGTCTGTCTGTAGTGTGTGAATGTCTGTGTGTGTCTGTAGTGTGTGAATGTCTGTGTGTGTGTCTGTAGTGTGTGTGTGTCAGTGTGTGTGTGAGTGTGTGTGCATGTCTGTGTGTGTCTGTAGTGTGTGTGTCTGTAGTGTGTGTGTGTGTCTGTGTGTGATGTCTGTGTGTGTCTGTAGTTTGTGTGTGTCTGTGCGTGATGTCTGTGTGTGTGTGTGATAATGGATGGATGGTTGCTTTAATTGCCCCTATATTTATAGTGTGTGTGTGTGCCCAGCAATAGATAGGCACCCTGTCCTATGTGTGTGTGTGTGTGTGTGTGTGTGTGTGTGTATGTTCAGGGTGCGAGTGTGTGTGGGGTGTGCAAATGTGTAGGGAGCAAATGTGTGTGTGTGTGTGTTTGTTTGGGGATTGGAAACAAACACACGTACACACACTCCAAAAACTCACACTTCACACACACACACATTTGCTCCCTACACATTTGCACACCCCACACACACACACACTCGCACCCTGAACATACCCCCCACACACACACACACACACACACACACACACACACCATACACTCAGACCTCACACACACTTGCACCCTACACACGGTCATACACTCAAACCACACACACACACACACGCATTCATCCTTCACACTTGCACCGCACCCAAACCACACACCCACCACACACACACACATGCACCTTACACACACACACACATACACCTCACACACATGCACCTTACACACACACCTCACACACACACACACACCTCACACACACACATGCACCTTACACACACACACACATACACCTCACACACACATGCACCTTACACACACACCTCACACACACACACCTCACACACATGCACCTTACACACACACCTCACACACACAAACACACACATGCATCCTTCACACTCACACCGCACACACCCAAACCCTACAAACCCCCCATACACAACATGCTCACATCATACACACACACACACACACACACACACACCCAGGCACCCCACACACGCAAACCCAACACACACAGCAGCACACACACACACTCGCGCACCGCACACGGAGAACATTTCAAGTCATAATGAATATTTAAGGTTCCCTCTTTTCTGGAACTTGTACGCTGAGTGAAGTCGACCACCTGACGTTCTCCGGCAGCTCGGTGTGGGGGTGTGAGAGAGAGCTCCGTTATTAAAGCTCCGTCCTGATCGCCTTTTCAACCCTCGTCTTTTTGTGTCTGCAACACTCGGCCCATCTGGGATGGGCTGCCTCAGTTGTCATGGCGACGCTCCGTGACGGGTCATCTGATTGGCCGGCACGCATGTGTGGTGTCGGACGCGGCGCGTCTCGAGTCCTCTGGGACGGGGGGGGGGGGGGGGCAATCGAGCTTCATGCAATGCAAATACGGAACCTTTGAACCAGAGATGCCAGAGCGACGGCTGCTGGAGACGAGGCGTGCCGCGAATGACAACGGAGAACGTCAGAACCACCTCAGGAGAACCAGAACCACCTCAGGAGAACCACCTCAGGAGAACCACCTCAGGAGGAACACCTCAGGAGGAACACCTCAGGAGAACCACCTCACCAAAACAAACACCTGCACCAAATACCCGCTCCATTCCACCTGCTCGCACCCTGCTGGAGACGAGGCGTGCCACAACGGAAGAACGTCAGAACGACCTCAGGAGAACGACCTCAGGAGAACCACCTCAGGACAACCACCTCAGGAGAACCACCTCAGGAGACCACCCCAGGAGAACAACCTCAGGAGAACCACCTCAGGAGAACCACCTCAGGGGAACAACCTCAGGAGAACGATCTCAGGAGAACCACCTAAGGAGAACCACCTAAGGAGAACCACCTCAGGAGAATGACCTCAGGAGAACGACCTCAGGAGAACACCTCAGGAGAACCATCTTAGGAGAACCACCTCAGGAGAACCACCTCAGGAGAACCACCTCAGGAGAACCACCTCAGGGGAACAACCTCAGGGGAACAACCTCAGGAGAACCATCTCAGGAGAACCACCTCAGGAGAACCACCTCAGGAGAACCACCACCATATGCTCACACACACACACACACCCTGGCACCGGATCTTCAGAGTTGTAGTTTTGGTATGGGTTGGTGGGGTCACTTCAGCCCATCGTCTCAGACGCAGTGGACGGAACCCGAGCCACGCCGGCCTTCAAAAAATAAAGATCTCAGTGACCAATAAGCCCGAGTGAGGAGAAGCACATCGGCATGTCGTCATAGCAACAGCACGCAGCACCATGAAGATCCTCTGCAAGCGAGTTGACTCTGCTGAGACGCACTGAGAGTCCAACAGAACGTCCATGAGCAGAGTCACAACAGAACGTCCATGAGCAGAGAGTCCAACAGAACGTCCATGAGCAGAGAGTCCAACAGAACGTCCGTGAGCAGAGAGTCCAACAGAACGTCCATGAGCAGAGAGTCCAACAGAACGTCCATGAGCAGAGAGTCCAACAGAACGTCCGTGAGCAGAGAGTCCAACAGAACGTCCATGAGCAGAGAGTCCAACAGAACGTCCATGAGCAGAGAGTCCAACAGAACGTCCATGAGCAGAGAGTCCAACAGAACGTCCGTGAGCAGAGAGTCCAACAGAACGTCCATGAGCAGAGAGTCCAACAGAACGTCCATGAGCAGAGGTTCTGATACGAAACGTTCATGAGCAGAGAGTCCAACAGAACGTCCATGAGCAGAGGTTCTGATACGAAACGTTCATGAGCAGAGAGTCCAACAGAACGTCCATGAGCAGAGAGTCCAACAGAACGTCCATGAGCAGAGAGTCCAACAGAACGTCCGTGAGCAGAGAGTCCAACAGAACGTCCATGAGCAGAGAGTCCAACAGAACGTCCATGAGCAGAGGTTCTGATACGAAACGTTCATGAGCAGAGAGTCCAACAGAACGTCCATGAGCAGAGAGTCCAACAGAACGTCCATGAGCAGAGAGTCCAACAGAACGTCCATGAGCAGAGGTTCTGATACGGAAAGTCCAACAGGGTCGTACTCACTCAGCGGTCACTTTATTAGGTTCACCTCCTGTTTCTTAACATCAGATCCACTTACTGTACAGAGAGATGCACTATAGGACCCACAGGATCACCACAGAACCCCGACAGAACCCTCACAGAACCCTCACAGAACCCCGACAGGACCCTCACAGGATCACCACAGAACCATCACAGAACCCCGACAGAACCCTCACAGGACCCCCACAGAACCCCGACAGGACCCTCACAGGATCACCACAGAACCCCGACAGAACCCTCACAGGACCCCCACAGAACCCCGACAGGACCCTCACAGGATCACCACAGAACCCCGACAGAACCCTCACAGGACCCCCATAGAACCCTCACAGGACCCCCACAGAACCCTCACAGGACCCTCACAGAACCCCCACAGGACCCTCACAGGACCCCCACAGAACCCCGACAGGACCCAAACAGAACCCCCACAGAACCCCGACAGAACCCTGACAGGACCCTCACAGGACCCTCACAGGACCCTCACAGGACCCCCACAGAACCCCCATAGAACCCTCACAGGACCCTCACAGAACCCCCACAGGACCCTCACAGAACCCCCACAGGACCCTCACAGGACCCCCACAGAACCCCGACAGGACCCTCACAGAACCCCCACAGAACCCCGACAGGACCCTCACAGAACCCCGACAGGACCCTCACAGGACCCCCACAGAACCCTCACAGGACCCCCACAGAACTCCGACAGGACCCTCACAGGACCCTCACAGGACCCCCACAGAACCCCGACAGGACCCTCACAGGACCCCCACAGAACCCCGACAGGACCCTCACAGGACCCCCACAGGACCCCCACAGAACCCTCACAGAACCCCCACAGGACCCCCACAGAACCCCGACAGGACCCTCACAGGACCCCCACAGAACCCCCACAGGACCCTCACAGAACCCCCACAGGACCCCCACAGGACCCTCACAGGACCCCCACAGAACCCCGACAGGACCCCAACGGAACCCCCACAGGACCCTCACAGAACCCCCACAGGACCCTCACAGGACCCCGACAGGACCCTCACAGGACCCCCACAGAACCCCGACAGGACCCTCACAGAACCCCCACAGAACCCTCACAGAACCCCCACAGAACCCCGACAGAACCCTCACAGAACCCCGACAGGACCCTCACAGAACCCCGACAGGACCCTCACAGAACCCCGACAGGACCCCCACAGGACCCTCACAAAACCCCGACAGGACCCCACAGGACCCCGCGGGGGCCCCATGCCCATCCAGGGTAGAACGTTTCGGGCGCTGGGCAGATACTGTACACCCAGGACAGGATGCCAATCTATCACTGGACACACACTCACACAGACACACTGTATATGGGGCAATTTAAACAGGGATTTAGGGTGAGTTGAATGCTCCAAATAGCCCCATATAGAGTGCGTGTCTGTATGAGTGAGTGTCCATATTTTTGGACTATGGGAGGAAACCGGAGAACCAGGAGGAAACCCACATGGACACGGGGAGAACACGGAAAGTCCACCCAGATTGAGATTCAAACCGGGAATCCCTAGTGCTGAGAGGAGAACATGCCAACCACTAAGGTGGCGTCTTCTGCAGAACGCAGTGTTTTTAATTGAAATGAAAAGCACGAAGCCTGTGTTGCTTATTAATAAACGGTCTGCCACAGAACCCCGACAGAACCCTCACAGGACCCGACAGAACCCTCACAGAACCCCGACAGAACCCCAACAGAACCCCCACAGAACCCCGACAGGACCCTCACAGGACCCCGACAGGACCCCGACAGGACCCTCACAGAACCCCGACAGAACCCTCACAGGACCCCGACAGGACCTTCACAGGACCCCGACAGGACCCTCACAGAACCCCCACAGAACCCTCACAGGACCCCGACAGAACCCTCACAGGACCCCGACAGGACCCTCACAGGACCCCCACAGGACCCTCACAGAACCCCGACAGAACCCTCACAGGACCCCGACAGGACCCTCACAGGACCCCGACAGGACCCTCACAGAACCCCGACAGGACCCTCACAGAACCCCGACAGGACCCCCACAGGACCCTCACAAAACCCCGACAGGACCCCACAGGACCCCGCGGGGGCCCCATGCCCATCCAGGGTAGAACGTTTCGGGCGCTGGGCAGATACTGTACACCCAGGACAGGATGCCAATCTATCACTGGACACACACTCACACAGACACACTGTATATGGGGCAATTTAAACAGGGATTTAGGGGTTTAGGGTGAGTTGAATGCTCCAAATAGCCTCACAGGACCCCCACAGGACCCTCACAGGACCCTCACAGGACCCCCACAGAACTCCAACAGGACCCTCACAGGTCCCCCACAGGACCCTCACAGAACCCCGACAGGACCCTCACAGGACCCCCACAGAACCCCGACAGGACCCCCATAGGACCAGGAGGAAACCCACATGGACACGGGGAGAACACGGAAAGTCCACACAGATTGAGATACAAACCGGGAAACCCTAGCGCTGAGAGGAGAACATGCCAACCACTAAGGTGTCACCTCAAAACAGTGGCGTCTTCTGCAGAACGCAGTGTTTTTAATTGAACTGAAAAGCACGAAGCTGGTGTTGCTTATTAATACGGTCTGCTTACGTTCCTGCGCTGAAGAACGTGGAACGTGGAAAAGGAACTCTGCGCTTCAGACGAAACATAAAGCAGATTCGGATCCAGGGTCCATCTACAGGACCGGCGTCCAGCACGATCAGCACAACCCAATACTGATCGATCCAGAACCGGGCTGCTTTCAATTAAAGCAGAGGTTCTAACAGAAAGCGTGGAGTCCGGCAGCTTTGATTATCGCAGACGAACGGAGCCGCGTTCGCCAATACGGCGAGAAAACCTTTAAATGGGTCTAAAGGCCCACTCCTGTTTTGGCCCACGGCCCTCGCGCCGCCGTTCAGACACCCGGGACAAGCGGCACCAGATCAACGGGGCGGGGTCTTTTGGAAAAGCCTTCCACCCGGTTCCGAATTAAAGGGATGTAATCCCGAGCAGAGGGGGGAAGGTCGAGACATCTGAAACGGAGACGGCCCACTGCGCTCCAGAGAGCAGACCATGGATCTGTGGCTTCATCTGTTCTGCAGGAGAACGGCGCTCTGCTGAGGACTGCTGACACTCCAATAGTGCTGAAAGCTGTTCAGGTACGACGGAACACCCATATTGATTAGTGTGCTGAGCTGAGACGCCCCGAAAAAACACTTCATCCACCTTCATTTAGCCCGAACCACGTTCCTGTGTGTTCAAGGTGAGAACGTGTAATATATATGTAAATACACACACACACACACACACACACACACATACATATATATATATATATATATATATATATATATATATCCATTCATTATCTTCAGCTTTATCCTCTATTAGAGTCGCATCAAGAGGAGAACGTCTCCGGCGCTGGGCAGATAGACCCAGTAAAGGACGCCAATCCATCGCTGGGCACACACTCACTCACACAGACACACTCTATATGGGGCAATTTGGAGAATTCAATTGACTTGATCCATGTTTTTGGACTGTGGGAGGAAACCGGAGAACCCGGAGGAAACCCACGCGGACATGGGGAGAACATGGAAACTCCACCCAAATGGGGATTCGAACCGGGAATCCCTAGCGCTGAGAGGAGAACATGCCAACCACTAAGCCACCATGCCGGCCCATATATATATATATATACACACACACACACACAGACATATAGTTGTATATATACAGTATATTCATTCATTCATTATCTTCCGCTTTATCCTATATTAGGGTCGTGGGGGGGTTCCCCATGCCCATCCAGGGGAGAACGTCTCAGGTCCTGGGAAGATAGACCCAGGACAGAGAGCCAATCTATCGCTGGACACACACTCACTCACACAAACACACTCTATATGGGGCAATTTGGAGAACTCAATTGACTTGATCCATGTTTTTGGACTGTGGGAGGAAACCGGAGAACCCGGAGGAAACCCACACGGACACGGGGAGAACATGGAAACTCCACCCAGATGGGGATTCGAACCGGGAATCCCTAGCGCTGAGAGGAGAACATGCCAACCACTAAACCACCGTGCCTTATATACATATACATACATAAATACATACATATATATACTATATATATTATACACACACACATACATGTACGTATATGAATACACACACACACACACACACACATGTTGGGGGTGAAGGTCTCATGGCAGTCTAAGTGGCACTCTGGGTAAATTAACTATTTAAAACAATCAAGTGAATTAAGATGAAGTAAACGATCTGGGTTCTAATTGCTTTCACATGATTCCTATTAGTTTCATGGCACTTAGGAAAAAATAAAGTGCTGGTTCATTTCTCTACACCGATGAAACCATCAGCATTATTATAAACAAATAAAGCAGGTTTAATAAATAATAAATAATAAAGTGTGTGTTATTGTGTACAATGTCACGACTGCATACACAGCTCAGCCAATCAGATTTAAGGGCAGAAAACTACCTGTTTTAGAAATATAAATACACACAACATTAAATGATGCAACGAACAGCATCAAGCACTAAGACATAAATGTGCTTATATCTTCCACTTTATCCTCTATTAGGGTCGCGGGGGGTTCTCCATGCCCATCCAGGGGAGAACTATTCTGGCGCTGGGCAGATACACCCAGGACAGGACGCCAATATATCACTGCACACACTCACTCACACACACTGACACACTCTATATGGGGCAACTTGGAGAACTCAATTAACTTGATCCATGTTTTTGGACTGTGGAGGAAAGCGGAGAACCCGGAGGAAACCCACGCAGACACGGGGACAACATGGAAACTCCACCCAGATTGGGATTCGAAACCGGGAGGTTTAGTGGTTAGCATGTTCTCCTCTCAGCGCTAGGGATTCAGGTTCGAATCCCAATCTGGGTGGAGTTTCCATGTTCTCCCCGTGTCCGCGTGGGTTTCCTCCGGGTTCTCCGGTTTCCTCCCACAGTCCAAAAACATGGATCAAGTCAATTGAGTTCTCCAAGTTGCCCCATATAGAGTGTGTCTGTGTGAGTGAGTGTGTGTCCAGTGATGGATTGGTGTCCTGTCCTGGATGTATCTGCCCAGCGCCCGAGACGTTCTTCCCTGGATGGACATGGGGAACCCCACCGCGACCCTAATAGAGGATAAAGCGGGAGATAATGAATGATATATATATATGTGTGTGTGTGGTGAGTTCCGCGGGTCCTGAATTCAACATCTGGTAAAAAACATCTGTAAGTGAACAGATACCTCAACCTGATAATTTCACCGTGCTGTGCTTTGGTTGGTTTAGTTTAGTTAGTTTAGTTTAGTTGGTTTAACGCGAGTGCAGGACACGTTCTGCTGCTGAGAGACGAAGCCCATGGCATCACGAGGAACCTGCAGCATCCTGAGGCTGAGGCAGTGTAGCGCCTCTCGGTGGAGCAGTCACCAGCACAGCTGCTCAGATGCTGGTGTGATGTGCTAGGCTGAGCATAAGCATTTACCGCCATGCTTGAGAGAGTGTGCGCTCACACACACACACACACACACACACACACACACTCACACACACTCACACACACTCACACACACTCTGCTGTGCCAGTGGCCATGGGGACACTGAGATGTATGAGACTAATAAGTCACACATCGACAAACTCGCGCTCACACCGCCGACAGATTAGTGATATGGGCAAACTGACGGGACAGGCCCCAAATTGCTCTCCACAGTTATGAATCGACCAACCGGTGAGCTGCGTGGGCGGAGTTTAAATCGGTAAATATGGGGATCCAGGTTCAAATCCCGGTCTCGGTGGAGTTTTCAATGCTCGTGGATGTGGGTTTTCTCCAGGTTGCAAAAACATGCATTCAAGATGAATTGGCTGTGCTAAATTGCCCCATATAGTGTGTGTGTGTTTCTGTGAGTAAATAAGTGCCCAACAATCCTGTACCAGTCTGACGCCGAGGAGAGGGTGGCCTTCACAAGCGCCGGGGTATAATAGCTCACACACTCTCACCACACTCACTCACACTCGCAAACACTCACACAAACACACACACTCACTTTCACAAACACTCACACACACTCACAAACACACACTCACTCACTTTCACAAACACTCACACACACCTCACTCACACAAACACACTCACTCACACAAACACACTCACTCACTCATACACACTCACTCACTCACACAAACACACTCACTCACTCATACACACTCACACAAACACACTCACTCACACTCACTCACACTCACTCAAACTCACTCACACAAACACACTCACTCAAACTCACTCACACAAACACAAACACACTCACTCACACTCACTCAAACTCACTCACACAAACACATTCACACTCATTCACACTCACACAAACACACTCACACTCTCACTCACAAACACTCTCACTCACAAACACACTCCCACTCACTCACACTCACACAAACACTCTCACTCACAAACACACTCCCACTCTCACTCACAAACACACTCACTCACACACTCACACAAACACTCTCACTCACTCACACTCTCTCACACTCACACTCACTCAAACTCACTCACACTCACTCACACACACTCACTCACACAAACACTCTCACTCACAAACACTCTCACTCACAAACACTCTCACTCACAAACACTCTCACTCACAAACACTCTCACTCACACAAACACACTTACACTCACAAACACTCTCACTCACACAAACACACTTACACTCACAAACACACACACTCTCACTCACTCACATACTCACACTCACTCACTCACACTCACTCACACACACACACACACTCACACTCTCACTCACAAACACACTCACTCACACACTCACACAAACACTCTCACTCACTCACACTCTCACACTCACTCACACTCACTCACACAAACACTCTCACTCACAAACACTCTCACTCACACAAACACACTTACACTCACAAACACACACACACTCTCACTCACTCACATACTCACACTCACTCACACTCACTCACACTCACTCACACTCACTCACACACACACACTCACACTCACCTCACACAAACACTCTCACTCACAAACACACTCACACTCTTACTCACAAACACACTCACTCACACAAACACACTTACACTCACAAACACACACACTCTCACTCACTCACATACTCACACACTCACTCACACACTCACTCACACTCACAAACACACACTCACACTCACACTCACTCACACACTCACACTCACAAACACACACTCACACTCACACTCACTCACACACTCACTCACACACTCACTCACACACTCACTCACACACTCTCACTCACTCACATACTCACTCACTCACTCACACACTCACTCACACTCACAAACACACACACTCACTCACACACTCACTCACACACTCACTCTCACTCACTCACATACTCACTCACTCACACACTCACTCACACTCACAAACACACACTCACACTCACTCACACACTCACTCACACACTCACTCTCACTCACTCACATACTCACTCACTCACACACTCACTCACACTCACAAACACACACTCACACTCACTCACACACTCACTCACACACTCACTCTCACTCACACACTCACTCACACTCACAAACACACACTCACACACTCACTCACACACTCACTCTCACTCACTCACATACTCACTCACACACTCACTCACACTCACAAACACACACTCACTCACACACTCACTCACACACTCACACTCACAAACACACACTCACACTCACACTCACTCACACACTCACTCACACACTCACTCACACACTCACATACTCACTCACTCACATACTCACTCACACACTCTCACTCACTCACATACTCACACACTCACTCACACACTCACTCACACACTCACTCACACACTCACTCACACACTCACTCACTCACAAACACACTCACACAAACACACTCACACAAACACACACTCACACACAGCAGATAATGCCGCGTTGCCACGGGATACGAGTCTCAAAGGAACGTCTGGACGGCGCACCGAGGGAACGCGCTCGCAGATGGTTCTTCACGTTACTCGAAATGAGAACTCTGCGTCTCCGTCCATTCAATAAGAGCTGCGGACAGAACCGAGCTCGTTCAGAGGAACCCGACTAACGCCACGCCGTTTGGAACCCTACAGGGAAGGAACGGCGGAGGCTTTACCTTTTGGTAATCGGAGACGCCATGAGAACAACACCTGAACTACACAACATGAAACATGTGTACAAAACCTAACGTTCCCGTGCTTAAATCTGATTGGCTGAGCCGTTTGTCCAGCTGTGACATCATTAACAATAACACACACCTCTGAGTGCTGCACAGTGGCATTATTTTAAATCATAAAACACACTTTCATGTTCTCCCCGTGTCCACATGGGTTTCCTCCGGGTTCTCCGGTTTCCTCCCACAGTCCAAAAACATGGATCAAGTCAATTGAATTCTCCAAATTGCCCCATATAGAGTGTGTGTGAGTGTGTGTGAGTGTGTGTCCAATGATAGATTGGTGCCCTGTCCTAGGTGTCTGCCCATCACCTGAAATGTTCTCCCCTGGATGGGCATGGGGAACCCCCCCCCCCCCCCCCCCCCCCCGCGACCCTAGTAGAGGATTAAGTGGAAGGTTCTCAGCCCAAACGAGATTACACTGAAGCCTTCAGTACCAGCAGTTATCTGGACTGTAATCATATAAACTCAGCTTTCATCTCATTATCTTCCGCTTTATCCTCTATTAGGGTCGGGGGGGAGGTAGTTCTCCATGTCCATCCAGGGGAGAACGTCTCTGGGCAGATACACCCAGGACAGGGAATCCATGTTTTTGGATTGTGGGAGGAAACACACTCTATAGGGGCAATTTAGAGCAGATGATTTGGCTGCGCTAAAATACCCCGATAATGTGTGTGTGTGTGTGTGTGTGTGTGTGTGTGTGTGTGTCTGCCCGTCGCCCGAAACGTTCTCCCCTGGATGGACAGAAGAAGCATCTAAGTTTAAGCAGAGGGTAATGAGATGAGGAGCACCGGACTGAAAGTGAAAGAATGAGGATTCGTGGAAAATGGTTCCAAAGCTCAACATCTTCAGGAACTCCTTTAAAACCCAAACCCTGAGGTCGCCCTGAAGACGACCCCCTGCAGGGACGCTCCGGTCTGTGTGTTAGAGCAGAGCTGCTGGGCTTTATTAACCGAGAGGAACAACAGAGCAGGCTGACTCTGTTATCACTCACGTCGTAGAACCACATTCTGAGAAGAATTAGAGTCAATCAGCAGAGTACCCTAAAAACACGCCACAGACACCCTACAGACACGCCACAGACACGCCAAAAACAAGCTACAGACACACCACAAACACGCCACAGACACGCCAAAAACAAGCTACAGACACACCACAGACACGCCAAAAACACGCTACAGACATGCCAAAAACACACTACATACACGCCAAAAACACGCTACAGACAAGCCAAAAACACGCCACAGACACGCCAAAAACACGCTACAGACACGCCAAAAACACGCTACAGACACACCACAGACACGCCAAAAACACGCTACAGACATGCCAAAAACACACTACATACACGCCAAAAACACGCTACAGACAAGCCAAAAACACGCCACAGACACGCCAAAAACACGCTACAGACACGCCAAAAACACGCCACAGACAAGCCAAAAACATGCCACAGACACGCCAAAAAGACGCCACAGACACCATACCGACACGCCACAAACACGCTACAGACACGCCAAAAACACGCTACAGACACGCCACAGACACGCCAAAAACACGCCACAGACACGCCAAAAACGCGCTACAGACACGCCAAAAACACGCCACAGACACGCCAAAAAACACGCCACAGACACGCCAAAAAACACGCCACAGACACGCCAAAAAACACGCCACAGACACGCCAAAAACACGCTACAGACACGCCACAGACACGCTACAGACATGCCACAGACACGCCACATACGCCAAAAACACGCTACAGACATGCCAGACACGGCAAAAACACGCTACAGACACGCCAAAAACACACTACAGGCATGCTGATTCACAGGGAGGAGCCATTAGTGTTTTTCCAGTAGCTTCTGCAAATGAATAAACAGCAGCCGTCATGACTG
Organism: Corydoras sp. C115; assembly: GCA_019802505.1. NCBI lineage: Eukaryota > Metazoa > Chordata > Actinopteri > Siluriformes > Callichthyidae > Corydoras > Corydoras sp. C115. The sequence continues at coordinate 50,499 of JAFMOC010000033.1, read as the reverse complement.
ATTTGAATTCATCTCTCTCTTCTTGCCTTCTTATTTTCTGTCTTGCTCTCACTCTCTCTCTGTGTCTGTCTGTCTGTCTGTCTGTCTGTCCCTCAGTCTCACGCTCTCTCTCTCTCTCTCTCTCCCTCAGTCTCACGCTCTCTCTCTCTCTCTCTCTCTCTCTCTCAGTCTCACGCTCTCTCTCTCTCTCCCTCAGTCTCACGCTCTCTCTCTCTCTCTCTCTCTCTCTCCCCTCAGTCTCACGCTCTCTCTCTCTCTCTCTCAGTCTCACGCTCTCTCTCTCTCTCTCTCTCTCTCTCAGTCTCACGCTCTCTCTCTCTCTCTCTCTCCCCTCAGTCTCACGCTCTCTCTCTCTCTCTCTCTCTCTCCCTCAGTCTCACGCTCTCTCTCTCTCTCTCTCTCTCTCTCAGTCTCACGCTCTCTCTCTCTCTCTCCCTCAGTCTCACGCTCTCTCTCTCTCTCTCTCCCTCAGTCTCACGCTCTCTCTCTCTCTCTCTCTCTCTCTCAGTCTCACGCTCTCTCTCTCTCTCTCTCAGTCTCACGCGCTTTCTCTCTCTCTCTCTCTCTCTCTCCGTCTCACTCTCGCCCCTCCCCCGCGTTTATTTCTGTCTGTAGTTGTGAGCAGCATCTCCCTGATGAGTCACCTACCTTCTGTCATCCAAACAGAGGCCACTGCTGCAGAGCGAGAGAGAGAGAGAGAGAGCGCGAGAGAGAGAGAGAGAGAGAGAGAGAGAGAGAGAGAAGAGAGAGAGAGAGAGAGAGAGAGAGGAAAAGAGTGAGGAAGAAAAAGAGAGAGAGAGTTGGGAAGAAAGACATCTTTCGCTCACCTCTGTAGTGTCCTGGCATCTCACTCTCTCTCTCTCTCACACACACTCTCTCTCTCTCTTTCTCGCTCACTCTCTCTCCCTGTCCCTCACCCTCTCACTCTCTCTCTTTGTCTCTCTCTCTCTTTCCCTCTCACTCTCTGTCCCTCTCTCACTCTCTGTCCCTCTCTCACTCTCTGTCCCTCTCTCACTCTCTGTCCCTCTCTCACTCTCTGTCCCTCTCTCTCTCTGTCCCTCTCTCACTCTCTGTCCCTCTCTCACTCTCTGTCCCTCTCTCACTCTCTGTCCCTCTCTCACTCTCTGTCCCTCTCTCTCTCTGTCCCTCTCTCACTCTCTGTCTCTCTCTCTCTGTGTCTCTGTCACTCTCTCTCTCTGTCACTCTCTCTCTCTCTGTCTCTCTCACTCTCTCTCTCTCTGTCTCTCTCTCTCTGTGTCTCTCTCTCTCTCTGTGTCTCTCTCTCTCTCTCACTCTCTCTGTCTCTCTGTGTCTCTCTCTCAGAATCATATTTCTAAGCTGCTGAGTGGATCGGATGTTTTGTGAATAAAGCGGCAGAGGAAGCAGCGGAGTTTAAAACACGAGGTGAAAATGAGCTCCATCAGAGCGACAGCATTATGAAAATACAGAAAGAATAATAAAAAAGAAAGAATAATAAAAAAGAAAGAATAATAAAAAAGAAAGAATAATAAAGAACGAGATTTCAGTTTCACACCTCTGTGAATAATCAGTGTGTGTGCACGAGTGCCGACTGCACTGCTGCTGATCACACAACATTAACACACACTGATCACACACACAACATTAACACACACTGATCACAACAAACACACACTGATCACACAAACACACACTGATAACACACAAACACTGATCACACAAACACACACTAAACACACAACATTAACACACACTGATCACACACACACACACAACATTAACACACACTAATCACACACACACACTAAACACACAACATTATCACAAACTGATCACACAAACACACACTGATCACACAAACACACACTGATCACACACACACACACACACACACACTAAACACACACTGATCACACACACACACTAAACACACAAACACACACTGATCACACACACAACATTAACACACACTGATCACACACACACACACTAAACACACAACATTAACACACACTGATCACACAAACACACACACACAACATTATCACAAACTGATCACACACACACACTGATCACTCAACATTAACACACACTGATCACACACACACACACTAAACACACAACATTAACACACACTGATCACACAAACACACACACACAACATTATCACAAACTGATCACACACACACACTGATCACTCAACATTAACACACACTAATCACACACACACACTAAACACACAACATTATCACACACAGATCACACAAACACATTCATGTTCTCCTCTGGAAACCCAAACCCAACTCACATTCTCTACACTACAGAAAGAACACTGATTTATGTTTATTAGAACAGAGTAAAGGGGACGTACACAGTCTGTACTGTAGAACACACACAGATGAACTACAGTCTGGAATTATAGAACTACAAAGTCCAGCAGCACTGCTGTGTCTGAACACACCACCACCCTGCATGTCAGGATCACTGCAGTACTAAGAATCCTCCACCACCCTAAAACCTCTTCTGTGGTGTTCTGATCATCAGAGAACATACTAAAGCGAACTAACAAATATGTAAAGAAACTACAGAATGTAATGGCAGAACTACAAAGTCCAGAGTTTAAACACCTCAGTGACACTGCTGGGATAGGACTAAAGCACCCACCAAATAATCCCTGTTCTGTGGTGGTGCTATTGGGGTTCTGAGCATTAGAACAGAGTAAAGGGGACGTACACAGTATGTACTGTAGAACACACACAGATGAACTACAGTCTGGAATTATAGAACTACAAAGTCCAGCTTTTTGATAAGTGGAGGAAACAGAATAGAGCAAGAAGGGGGCGTGTCCAAACTGTTGACTCGTACTACATTCGGTTCTATTGACACAGGTGTATAAACTCAACACGCCTTAATTCTAATTTTCATTTCATTTGTATAGTTTAGTCGTTTAGCAGACGCTCTCATCCAAAGCGGCTTACAAATGAGAAGAACACGGTCAGTCGTTACGGAGAACCCAGCGTCACTGTGGAACCATCAAACCCGATCATGAGCTACAGTGTAGATCATCCATCCACGAACCCACGTCATGCGTGGACATGTACATCATCATCTAGAACAGGGGTGCACACACTATTCTGGCCCGAGATCTACTTTTCCATTGGACAGGTCATCGAGATCTACAGAGATCTCGATGACCTAATCTATTTTTTAGGCTTTTATATTGAAACCTGGGGCGGCACGGTGGCTTAGTGGTTGGCATGTTCTCCTCTCAGCACTAGGGATTCCCGGTTCGAATCCCAATCTGGGTGGAGTTTCCATGTTCTCCCCGTGGGTTTCCTCCGGGTTCTCCGGTTTCCTCTCACAGTCCAAAAACATGGATCAAGGTCAATTGAGTTCTCCAAATTGCCCCATATAGAGTGTGTTTGTGTGAGTGAGTGTGTGTCCAGCGATGGATTGGCGTCCTGTAACACACATTTCCCCAAACAGAACATCCATCCATCAATTATCTTCTGCTTTATCCTCTATTAGGGTCAGAGAACGTCTCGGGCCTCATCCAGGGGAGAAGGTCTCGGGCGCTGGGCAGATGCACCCAGGACAGGGCACCAATCTATCACACATACTGGACACACACTCACACACACACATACACACTCTATATGGGGCAATTTAGAGAGTTCAACTGACTTGATCCATGTTTTTGGACTGTGGGAAGAAACCGGAGAACCCGGAGGAAAGCCACGTGGACACGGGGAGAACATGCAAACTCCACCCAGATTGGGATTCGAACCGGGAATCCCTAGCGCTGAGAGGAGAACATGCTAACTACTAAGCCACCGTGCTGCCCCTAAACAGAACATGAATAACAGAACATTAATAAAAGCAAATGCATTTTGAGTTTGACTTTGTAAAAAAATATTCACCCCCCCCCACTCTAAATGAAAGTGGAACATTTTAGTTCTTTTCGTCGTCAGTCAAATAAAGTGTAAAAACACAAACAGGAACTCTCTAATGTAATGTAATGTAAATCTAATGTAGATGATTCGGGAGGCAGTGCTTTGGATTTAGGGGCGTGGCCACGTGCAGGTTTTTGGAACAGCGATAGAGGGGGGGGGGTCAGACCGCTCGCTTGCACAGCGATAGAGATCGGCATTACGAAGGAATCACATTGTGTGTGTAATGTGTGTGTGCGAGTGTATAAGCGCTTCAGAAACTGTGCCGTAAAAAAGCGCTGATACGGGATTTATTTTTATTTTTCAAACCTCCATCGCGATCGACCCAACACCCCTTCAACACGCGATCAACCACCTGATCTATAAACTAAATTGCCCCATATAGAGTGTGTTTGTGTGAGTGAGTGTGTGTCCAGCGATGGGTTGGCGCCCTGTCCTGTGTGTATTTGCCCAGCGCCCGAAACGTTCTCCCCTGGATGGGCATGGGGAACCCCCCCACAATCCTAATATAGGATAAAGTGGAAGATAATAAATGTCCAATAACATGAATTTAAGGTAAATTGAATGCTCTAAATTGCCCCATATAGAGTGTGTCTGTGTGAGTGAGTGTGTGTCCAGTGATAGATTGGCGCCCTGTCCTGGGTGTATCTGCCCAGCGCCCGAAACATTCTCCCCTGGATGGGCATGGGGAACCACACAGCGACCCTAATAGAGGACAAAGCGGAAAAAAATAAATGTCCAATAACATGGTTTCAAGGTAAATTGGCTTCTCTAAATTGCCCCATATAGAGTGTGTCTGTGTGAGTGAGTGTGTGCCCAGCAATAGATTGGCACCCTGTCCTGGGTGTATCTGCCCAGCGCCCGAAACGTTCTCCACTGGATGGGCATGGGGAACCACCACCGCGACCCTAGTAAAGAATTAAGCAGAAAATAATAAATGTCCAATAACATGAATTTAAGGTAAATTGAATTCTCTAAATTGCCCCATATAGAGTGTGTCTGTGTGTGAGTGAGTGTGTCCAAAAAGAAAAAAAAAAAAAAAAAAAGCGCTGGTACAGGATTTATTTTTATTTTTCAAACCTCCATCGCGATCGACCCAACACCCCTCACAACGCAATCAACCACCTGATCTATAAACTAAATTGCCCCATTAGAGTGTGTCTGTGTGAGTGAGTGTGTGCCCAATGATAGATTGGCGCCCTGTCCTGGGTGTATCTGCCCAGCGCCCGAAAGGTTCTCCCCTGGATGGGCATGGGGAACCCCCCCCCCCTTTATAAATGAACAAGCTCCTCCTACATGCAGGAACCACCGCCAACCCCTTTAAAGAGTGCAGTTGTGGTTCTGATGTCATCGGCGGGAGGTTCATGGAGGCAGACAGGAGTCTGGTCTTGTACGACTGAAGGAACCCCCCCCCCCCCCCCCGGGGGCATGGCGACGACAGCAGCCCGTGAACAGACCTGCAGATACGAGTGCGGTTCCGTGTTCCATGTCCTGGAGCGCAGTCTGTTCCATGCCAATCATCATCACAAAAGTCAAGGTGTTGCATTTCAACAGAGGAGCCAATGAAAGAACCCAGAGCATCACACAGCGGTCTGAACGGAGAACATCAGATGATCCGCTTCTTTATTTCATTATGTGAGGAGCTTATTCATCCTGGTGCTTTCAGTTCTTTAGTTTGAGAGAACAATAACGCCAGGTTCTAGATTTATTTCTAACATGCATCCATTAAAGGTGAAATAATTATTGTGGGCAGAGCCCTGCGGAGAAGGCGGGTTCTCCGGTTTCCTCCCACACTCCAAAAACATGACTTTACAGTAGATTGAATTCTCCAAATTGCCCCATATAGAGTGAGTGTGTGCCTAGTGACAGATTGCCCCCTTGTCCTGGGTGTATCTGCCCAGCGCCCGAAACGTTCTCCCCTGGATGAGGAACCCCCCCCCCCCCATTACCCTAGTAGAGAATTAAGCAGATTCTGTACTATATTAAATGTTAAATAAATATTAAATATTCAAATTAATACTACAATAATAAATGTCCAAAAACATGAATTTAAGGTAAAGTGAATGCTCCAAATTGCCCCATATAGTGTGTGCCCAGTGATAGATTGGCACTCTGCCCTGGGTGTATCTCCCCAGCGCCCGAAACGTTCCCCCCTGGATGGGCATGGGGAACACCCCCCCCCCCCCGACCCTAATAGAGGATAAAGCAAAAGATAATAAATGTCCAAAAACATGACACTAAGGTAAATTGAATGCTCTAAATTGCCCCATATAGAGTGTGTCTGTGTGAGTGTGTGTCCAGTGATAGATTGGCGCCCCGTCCTGGGTGTATCTGCCCAGCGCCCGAAACATTCTCCCCTGGATGAGCATGTGGAAACCCCCCCCCCCCCGCGACCCTAGTGTACGATAAAGTGGAAGATAATAAATGTCCAAATTGCCCCATACAGAGCGTTTGCGTCTGTGTGAGTGAGTGTGTGTCCAGTGATAGATTGGTGTCCTGTCCTGGATCTATCTGCCAAGCACCCAAAACGTTCTCCCCTGGATGGGCAAGGGGAACCCCCCCACCCCCAATCCCATCCCCCACCTCCACCCCCCACAACCCTAGTAGAGGATTACGCAAAAGATAAATGTCCAAAATACATGAATTTAATGAATGCTCCAAATTGCCCCATATAGTATCTGTGTGTGTGTGTGGCAGCAATTGGCACCCTGTCCTGTGTGTATCTGCCCAGCGCCCGAAACGTTCATGGGGAACCTCTGCGACCTTAGTAGAGGACAAAGCGGGGTAAAAAAAAAATAATAAATAAATAAATAAATGAATATTAAATGTAATTATTTCCTAAATTCCACGACGGGTTGTGATGATCCTCGTTCTGCCGTTAGGTATTAATTGCCCTGTTTTTAATTAAGCGATTGAAGCGAGTGTACGTGCAGCATGTCGTGCTTAATGTCAGCTCAGTCGTCACTCCTCACGCTGGTGAAGTGAGGCTTCCAGACACTTGTGAGGTCTGTAATGAGGTCTGTAATGAGGTCTGTAATGAGGTCTGTAATTAAACCAAACCATGAAGGAGGTCTCACCACTTCCTCTCCCAACTTCTTAATTCCACAACAAAACACTTGAAACACTTTGGGAAGCGCGGCGCGGGGAATATCGGAGGATCTGGCGTGCACCATCCGGGAGAGCATCGGTCAGAGGGACAATGAGAGGAAGCTCTGCAGACGCCCACTACCACTGACCTAATGCCACTGACCTAATGCCACTGACCTAATGCCACCCAACACCCCCCGCCTGGAGTGAACTCCAGCAGTCCACCACACAACCCCATACAGAATTGCCCCATATAGAATTCTACAAATTGCCCCATGTAGAATGTGTCTGTGTGAGTGAGTGTGTGTCCAGTGATAGATTGGCGTCCTGTCCTGGGTGTATCTGCCCAGCGCCCGAAAAGTTCTCCCCTGGATGGGCATGGGGAACCCCCCCACGACCCTAATGGAGGATAAAGTGAAAGATAATAAATGTCAAATTTCCCCATATAGAATGTGTCTGTGTGAGTGAGTGTGTGCCCAGTGATAGATTGGTGTCCTGTCCTATATAGAATTCTCCAAATTGCCCCATATAGAGTGTGTCTGTGTGTGTGAGTGTGTGCCCAGTGATAGATTGGCACCCTGTCCTGTGTGTATCTGCCCAGCACCCAAAACGTTCTTCCCTGGAGGGGCATGGAGAACCCCCCCCCACGACCCTAGTAGAGGATAAAGTGGAAGATAATAAATGTCCAAATTGCCCCATATAGAATTCTCCAAATTGAGAATTCGACCATAATAGAGGATAAAGCGGAAGATAATGGATGGATAGAGTGTGTGAGTTTGTGTGTTTGTGTGTGTGTGTGTGTGTGTGTGTGTGTGATGGTGGATTGATTGTGATTTTGGTCATTTATTGGACGCTTTTATCCAAAGCGACTTACAAGGTGAGCACAGGGTTAATCACAGCGCCCCCTGGAGCAATGAGGGTTAAGGGTCATACTCAAGAACCCACATTGGTAACTTCAGTAGACCTGGGATTTGAACCCCCAGCCTTCAGATTGCCAGCCCAACACCCTAACCACTGAGCTGGATGTGATCTAGATAGCTACAACTCCCAAGTAGAGGAGAAAGCAGAAGATGATGGATAGATGCAAACAAAGCATAAGCGCAGCAGCCATGATTTTAAAAACGTTATTGTCGGGAAGTTGTGACGGAAGCGCCGTACAGCGGCCATGTCATCGTCAGGCTACAGAGAACCCGGTTTGTTTAGTCGCTTTCATAATATGTTTGCTGAAGGGTTTCGAGAGGCTCATTGCTTCGGTTTCTATGGATACCAACGAATTCTTGGTGGATACCAACCAGCTCTCAAGTGCTCGAGTCAATAATCCGGACTTCAGAGGAACAACCGGAGCTGTGTTCCAATCCACACTCCACACGGTAAGTCAACATCGGAGAACAACTGGCCGAGCAGGAAACATCCTGTTTACAATGGAGGGCCACCGGGGGCCACTGTTATATACCTCTAATAGATATATAGGTATACTTAACACACTGGACGTGCATTCATTCAGTAAGGTACGTGAGGGCGTGCATTATTGTGAATAAATCTCATGAATTAAGGCAGGGGTGCCCACACTTTTCTGGCCCGAGATCTACTTTTCCATCGGACAGGTCATCGAGATCTACTTTTCCATCGGACAGGTCATCGAGATCTACTTTTCCATCGGACAGATCATCGAGATCTACTTTTCCATCGGACAGATCATCGAGATCTACTTTTCCATTGGACAGATCATCGAGATCTACTTTTCCATCGGACAGGTCATTGAGATCTACTTTTCCATTGGACAGGTCATCGAGATCTACTTTTCCATTGGACAGGTCATCGAGATCTACTTTTCCATTGGACAGGTCATCGAGATCTACTTTTCCATTGGACAGGTCATCGAGATCTACTTTTCCATCGGACAAGTCATCGAGATCTACTTTTCCATCGGACAAGTCATCGAGATCTACTTTTCCATTGGACAGGTCATCGAGATCTACCAGGGTTAATCATTTTTCTAGACTTTTATATTGAAACCTGTTTACATATATCATGTTAGTATTGGGGCTTTAAGTGGATTTAAGTGGTAAGCACGTTCTCCTCTCAGCACTAGAGATTCCCGGTTCGAATCCCAATCTGGTAGAGTTTCCATGTTCTCCCCGTGTCCGTGTGGGTTTCCTCCGGGTTCTCCGCTTTCCTCCCACAGTCCAAAAACATGGATCAAGTCGATTGAATTCTCCATATCACCCCATATAGAGTGTGTGTGTGGGTTTGAGAGAGTGTGTGCACAGTGATAGATTGCCCCCCTGTCCTGGGTGTATCTGCCCAGCGCCTGAGACGTTCTCCACTAGATGGGCATGGGGAACCCCCCCCCCCGCCCCGCAACCCTAATAGAGGATAAAGCGGAAGATAATGGATGAATGGATGTTCATTCATTTTCATTTATTATCTCCCGCTTTATCCTCTATTAGGGTCGCGGGGGGGGTTCCCCATGCCCATCCAGGGGAGAACGTCTCGGGCGCTGGGCAGATACACCCAGGACAGGGGGGCAATCCATCAATGGACACACACTCAATCACACACTAACACTCTATATGGGGCAATTTGGACAATTCAATTGACCTTGATCCATGTTTTTGGACTGTGGGAGGAAACCGGAGAACCCGGAGGAAACCCACGCGGACACGGGGAGAACATGGGTTCAAATCTCCACCCAGATTGGGATTTGAACCAGGAAACCCCAGAGCTGAGAGGAGAACATGCTAAAAAAAAAAAGCTTCAGGATTTTAATAATGGTGTCAGTAAACGTTCCGTGTTTCACAGCACACTCAGAGAGCGCCATTTTGTGTTGGTTTAATTAAATCCCGTATTGTGGTTTTTTATTGCGGAAAATATTAAAAGGACGTTCCACAGGAGCGAGGTCTCGGTCAGCTGCCGGAGAACCGCAGTGTGGACCTGCCGCTCTGTGAACCTGCCGCTCTGTGAACCTGCCGCTCTGCTCTGTTCACTTACAGGAGAGTCCATTAAATAAAGCCGGAAAATAATCCTTTAGGTTGGCATGTTCTCCTCTCAGCACTAGGAATTCCCGGTTCGAATCCCCATCTGGGTGGAGTTTCCATGTTCTCCCCGTGTCGGCGTGGGTTTCCTCCGGGTTCTCCGCTTTCCTCCCGCAGTCCAAAAACATGGATCAAGGTCAACTGAATTCTCCAAATTGCCCCATATAGAGTGTGTATGTGTGAGTGAGTGTGTGCCCAGCGATAGATTGGTGCCCCGTCCTGGGTGTATCTGCCCAGCGCCCGAAACGTTCTCCCCTGGAGGGGTCTAAATTTGAGGACAGCACGGTGTCTTAGTGGTTAGCATGTTCTCCTCTCAGCGCTAGGGATTCCCGGTTCGAATCCCAATCTGGGTGGAGTTTCCATGTTCTCCCCGTGTCAGTGTGGGTTTCCTCCGGGTTCTCCGGTTTCCTCCCACAGTCCAAAAACATGGATCAAGGTCAATTGAGTTCTCCAAATTGCCCCATATAGAGTGTGTTTGTGTGAGTGAGTGTGAGTCCAGCGAGAGATTGGTGCCCCGTCCTGGGTGTATCTGCCCAGCGTCCGAAACGTTCTCCCCACGTTCCTATAGAAGTTAATGGATGGATGTGTGGTGTGCTGCTGGTGGAATGGTGTCTGGCGACGCTGAAGACAGCAGAACAATTTGTTGATTGCAAAACGTTCTCAGAAGAAGCGCCTCACTGCCGACGGCACGCCGGGCTGGAGAAGAGAACGGGAGGAGGAGCGCGAGCGGCGCCGATGATTACACACACGGCGCAACCAGCGGCGCCATGGCAACCACGCTCCTCTCCGTCTCCAATCCAAGCAGGTGATCCACTTAAAAGATAAGTGATCGCCACGTTCCGCGGGCGCCACGCTTCCCTTCTCGCCGTTTATCCGTTTCCCAGCTTCTAAATGCTTCTTTTCTTTTCATCCCGCCCGCTTCCTCCCTGGTCCTGGTTCCTCTCCTTCTCTCATCTCCAACGGCGACGCATCGGATAAAGTCGCGTGCCGAGCGTCGTGCCGAGAACATTAGCCTCCAGCCTCCGGTTCTGTACTCGTCGCAGGTGCTCGCCAACGGAAATTGGAGCCAAGATGGCAGCCATTCACGTCAGCCGTTCAGACAGACGCCAAGATGGCAGCGCGACCCTTTCCCGGGTGCGCGCCCGTCTCCGGGGCTCTCGAGTCGTTGGTGCTCAATGAAGCGATTTCTACCTGACGAGCAGGTGTTCTCATTCGCGGGAAGCCAAATCCGGAGGACGCTTGAGAACCCAATTAGAGCGGCGTCGCTTCACGTCGCCACCGGTGACGTGGATGCAAATGAGGGCCTTTTTCATTTTACGCCACCGCCCATTTACCCCCATTACCACCACCCAAAACGTGGGCGATGGTTTGCTCATTACGGTGTGCAAGAACGTCCGTGTAGAACCCGGACCTCATCCAACAGCTTTGGGATTCAGAGCTCAGCCTCGGCAATGACGAAGAGACTTTGAGAACAATCAAAAGCAACAATCGTCCATGTCTGTGGTTGAACACACAGGGTTCTAGAGCGCTCGTCACCATCCCGTGTTGAACACGCAGGGTTCTAGAGCGCTCGTCTCCATCCCGTGTTGAACACAGGGTTCTAGAGCACTCGTCTCCATCCCGTGTTGAACACAGGGTTCTAGAGCGCTCGTCTCCATCCCGTGTTGAACACAGGGTTCTAGAGCACTCATCTCCATCCTGTGAAAACGCAGGGTTCTAGAGCGCTCGTCTCCATCCCGTGTTAAACACAGGGTTCTAGAGCACTCATCTCCATCTTGTGTTAAACACACAGGGTTCTAGAGCACTCATCTCCATCCCGTGTTAAACACACGGAATTCTAGAGCGCTCGTCTCCACCCCGTGTTAAACACACAGGGTTCTAGAGCGCTCGTCTACATCCCATGTTAAACACACAGGGTTCCGCTTTATCCTCTATTAGGGTCGCGGGGGGGGGGGTGTATCTGCCCATCCAGGGGAGAACGTTTCGGGCGTTGGGCAGATACACCCAGGAATGGACACCAATCTATCACTGGGAACACACTCACTCACACGGACACTCTATATGGGGCAATTTGGAGAACTCAATTGACTTGATCCATGTTTTTGGATTGTGGGAGGAAACCGGAGAACCCAGAGGAAACCCACGTGGACACGGGGAGAACATGGAAACTCCACCCAGATAGGGGATTCGAAACGGGAATCCCTAGCGCCGAGAGGAGAACATGGACGGTGCCGACGTGCGTTTCTCATTAAAAAGGGAAAATGGCGAGAACAATTATCCCATTTCATTAAAAAAATATTTTTATGGTAAAAGTGTCCTTGAGAACTCAGCCCCGCCCCCGCCCCCGCCCCCGCCCCCACATCCCTGCCCCCTCCCCCCTTCTTCTGCCTCTCTGTACTCCATCACAAAGGCAAATGCCAGAGATGTGATTGGTGTCGGTCCAAAAACGTACTACTGAAATTGCACTCTGTAATATCAATCCATCATTAGTAGAATCATTTCTTCTCCCGCAGAACCCGCTCAGCCGGAGAACACGGGCCCGTCTCTCGCCGTCAGAGTCCATCACGAGCCGGGCTCCGAGCTCACGACGCCGCCGCTAAGCGCACGGATGTTCACTGCCACCGAGGAGGACAGGACGGGGACTCACGGGGAGGAATGAGAACCACCGAGGCGTTCTCCGGGACGGGAGTGAGCTGAAATGAGACGGCTGGAATTCTTACCCACAAGACTACGACCAGGGCGGCAACGACGAGAACAATGGATTATGAAAAGTTCCGCGTTACTCGCATCGTCATAAACGCTTACGTCACATGCAGCGCCCAAGACGTTCTCCACTGGATGGGCATGGGGAACCCCCCCCCCCCCCCCCGCAACCACCCCCCCCCCCCCGACAAACCCTATAGAGGATGAAGCGGGAGATAATGGATGAATGAATGAACATGAATACTCATAATAGTGGCATGTTCTCCTCTCAGCGCTTGGGGATCCAGGTTTGAATCCCAATCTGGGTGGAGTTTCCATGTTCTCCCCGTGTCCGTGTGGGTTTCCTCCGGGTTCTCCGGTTTTCTCCCACAGTCCAAAAACATTGATTCAAGGTCAATTGAATTCTCCAAATTGCCCCATATAGAGTGTGTTTGTGTGAGTGAGTGTGCGTGCGTCCTGTCCTGGGTCTATCTGCCCAGCGCCCGAGACGTTCTCCCCTGGATGGGCATGGGGAACCCCCCCGCGACCCTAATATGGAATAAAGCGGGAGATAATGGATAGATGTACCGTTTTCCCATCAATTGTAAGTTTAAAGGGGCGGCACGGTGGTTTAGTGGTTGGCATGTTCTCCTCTCAGCGCTTGGGGATCCAGGTTGGAATCCCAATCTGGGTGGAGTTTCCATGTTCTCCCCGTGTCCATGTGGGTTTCCTCCGGGTTCTCTGATTTCCTCCCACAGTCCAAAAACATGGATTAAGTTCAACTGAATTCTCCAAATTGCACCATATAGAGTCTGTGTGAGTGAGTGTGTGTCCAGTGATAGATTGGTGTCCTGTCCTGGGTGTATCTGCCCAGCGCCCGAGACGTTCTCCCCTGGATGGGCATGGGGAACCCCCCCCGACCCTAATAGAGGATAAAGCGGGAGATGATGGATGGATGCTATATATTGTGTCAGTGTGTGTCATTTGTGTTTAGTTGCTCTTGGTAATGCCTTTAATGCCTTAAACTCATTCTGTAAATAAAACCAGGTATTTTTTGACCTGATTTTGCAATTAATGGGAAAAATAATCGATAATCAAAATAATCGTTAGTTGCAGCCCTAGAGTGAGCACTGTTCTCAGTCACTGATGGAGCGTGGGGGGGGGGGTGCAACACACCAGAGAGGGAGCCAGAGAGACGGGAAGCAAACCGAGGCGGTCCAGAGGAACGTCCAGGGGACACCGAGGACGAGGTGGAAAGGATTCAGGAAAGACGAGGCGCTGTTCCTCCATCTCGTACAGCCGGGGTGTGAGTGACACACTGTGGCTAAGGCTTCAAAGGCAGAGCAAATTGCCCCCCCCTTCATTTTCAGTGAGATCACACACAGCGGCGGTCTGATCACAGCACAAATACATTCACGTCCCCGGCGGTTTGTTCAGCTGAACTCACAGAACTTGTTCAGGAGCTTTAAACAGAGACGAGGCTCTGAAGGAACCACAGTTTAAAAAGCACTTTAATACCGTTTAGTCAGGCAGATACCCGAGTGACCCGAACCCACCCCACCCCACCCCACCCGACCTGACCCAACCCGACCTTACCCCACCCAACCCAACCTTACCAAACCCAACCCGACCTTACCCAACCTTACCAAACCCAACCCAACCTTACCCCACCCCGACCTGACCCAACCCGACCTTACCCAACCTTACCCCACCCCGACCTGACCCAACCTTACCCCACCCCGACCTGACCCAACCCGACCTTACCCCACCCAACCCAACCTTACCAAACCCAACCCGACCTTACCCAACCTTACCAAACCCAACCCCACCCCGACCTGACCCAACCCGACCTTACCCAACCTTACCCCACCCCGACCTGACCCAACCTTACCAAACCCAACCTTACCCCACCCCGACCTGACCCCACCCAACCTTACCCGACCTTACCCCACCCCGACCTTACCCCACCCAACCTTACCCGACCTTACCCAACCTTACCCCACCCCGACCTTAGCTTTAAACAGAGACGAGGCTCTGAAGAAACCACAGTTTAAAAAGCACTTTAATACCGTTTAGTCAGGCAGATACACCGAGTGACCCGAACCCACCCCACCCGACCTGACCCAACCCGACCTTACCCCACCCAACCCAACCTTACCAAACCCAACCCGACCTTACCCAACCTTACCAAACCCAACCCAACCTTACCCCACCCCGACCTGACCCAACCTTACCCCACCCCGACCTGACCCAACCTTACCCCACCCCGACCTGACCCAACCCGACCTTACCCCACCCAACCCAACCTTACCAAACCCAACCCGACCTTACCCAACCTTACCAAACCCAACCCAACCCCACCCCGACCTGACCCAACCCGACCTTACCCAACCTTACCCCACCCCGACCTGACCCAACCTTACCAAACCCAACCTTACCCCACCCCGACCTGACCCCACCCAACCTTACCCGACCTTACCCCACCCCGACCTTACCCGACCTTACCCAACCTTACCCCACCCCGACCTGACCCAACCCGACCTTACCCAACCTTACCCCACCCCGACCTGACCCAACCTTACCCCACCCCGACCAGACCCAACCCGACCTTACCCAACCTTACCCCACCCCGACCAGACCCAACCCGACCTTACCCAACCTTACCAAACCCAACCTTACCCCACCCCGACCTGACCCCACCCAACCTTACCCGACCTTACCCCACCCCGACCTGACCCAACCCGACCTTACCCCACCCAACCTTACCCGACCTTACCCAACCTTACCAAACCCGACCCGACCTTACCCAACCCGACCTTATCCAACCTTACCCAACCTTACCAAACCCGACCTTACCCAACCTTACCAAACCCAACCTTACCAAACCCAACCCGACCTTATCCAACCTTACCAAACCCGAAACGACCTTACCAAGCCCAACCCAACCTTATCCAACCTTACTCAACCCGACCTTATCCGACCCGACCTTACCAAACCCGACCCGACCCAACCCGACCTGACCCAACATTACCAAACCTGACCCGACAAGTCAATGCCACGCAACATCTTTCTCATGTTTAAAAATATTTTAACCTTCACCTCATACTTGTCAGAATAACCAAGCAGAACAAGAGAATGATGAGCAATTATGGTTGGCATGTTCTCCTCTCAGCTCTAGGGATTCCCGGTTCGAATCCCAATCTGGGTGGAGTTTCCATGTTCTCCCCGTGTCCGCCTGGGTTTCCTCCCACAGTCCAAAAACATGGATCAAGTCAATTGAGTTTTCCAAATTGCCCCATATAGAGTGTGTCTGTGTGAGTGAGCGTGTGCCCAGCGATAGATTGGCGCCCTGTCCTGGGTGTATCTGCCCAGCGCCCAAAACGTTCTCCCCTGGATGGGCATGGAGAACCCCCCCACAACCCTAATAGAGGATAAAGCGGAAGATAATGAATGGATGAACAGTTTTCCCATCAATTGAAAGTCTGAAGGGGTGGCACGGTGGTTTAGTGATTGGCATGTTCTCCTCTCAGCGCTAGGGATTCCCAGTTCGAATCCCCATCTGGGTATATACACACATATATAGTGTGTGTGTGAGTGTGTATCCAGTGATAGATTGGCAGTGTTTTAGTGGTTAGCATGTTATCCTCTCATTGATGGGGATCCAACTTTAGATCCCAATCTGGGTGGAGTTTCCATGTTCTCCCCGTGTCTGTGTGGGTTTCCTCCGAGTTCTCCGGTTTCCTCCCACAGTCCAAAAACATGGATCAAGTCAATTGAATTCTCCAAATTGCCCCATATAGAGTGTATCTGTGTGTGTGAGTGAGTGTGTGCCCAGTGATAGATTGGTGTCCTGTCCTGGGTGTATCTGCCCAGCGCCCGAAACGTTCTCCCCTGGATGGGCATGTGGAACCCCCCCACCCCACCCCCCATAGTAGAGGATAAAGGCAATGATAATGGATGCCTAGTTGTTGGTAGCCCAACACCCTAAACACTGAGTACTCGGTTCTCCACAGAAACACCATAAACCAAAAATCATCCACCAATGGAAGAAATGTCCCATCATCATCATGTACGCATCCTTTGATCACTGATGGAGGATTTCAGGATGACAGGACGCCAATCTATCACTGGACACACACTCACTCACACTCTATATGGGGCAATCTGGAGAATTCAATTGACCTCGATCCATGTTTTTGGACTGTGGGAGAAACCGGAGAACCCGGAGGAAACCCACGTGGACACGGGGAGAACGGGAAACCCCACCCAGATTGGGATTCGAACCTGAATCCGTAGCGCTGAGAGGAGAACATGCCAACCACTAAGCCACCCTGTCCTCAATACCTTCGCCAGTAAACTGGTCTCCTCCAGATTTCCTCGTCCTGCTCTCTCGCCGTCTCTCCCTCACGTCACGCCATGAATACAAATTCGCTTTAAAAACCCAAGACATCATCATCCCCTACCCCCCCCACCCCTCGCTCTTCCCCCACCCTCCCACCCTCCCTCCCTCCCTCCATCTTGGTGTGATGGGCAACTCCAAATGAATTCACAATCATCTCACCCCAGAAGCAAACACACGGAGGCGCTACACCAGCGCCCCGTCTCCTCAAAAAGTTATTAACCTGAAAAATGGGCCGGATTAACGCAGAGCCACCCGATTCCAAGGCATTCTCGCGGACAGTGACGCCCCGTCCCTCACGCCCCACCCCACCCCCCACCTCCTCAGTTATTTTTTGGATTGAATATCCGTGCCAAGCGCCCGAGATCTGCCCATGCCACGGCGAGATAATGAAACAATTATGAGCAGGCGTCGGCGTTCCCTGGCATTAACTAACTGTCATCTAACTAAATGCTTTTTATGTTTGCTGTGGGTTATTAAGCATCGTTGTAACGCGCCCATAATTTATGCATTGGATATTTGACAAGTGTGAAGAAGAAACGCATTTATTTCCTCGGGAACCGTCGCTATGGAAGAACATTCCTCCATCCTGCAGCATCAGAACCCGGGCTCCCTCGCTCCCTCGCTCCGCTTCCTTTCAGCAGCAGATCTCTGGGGCGTCTCATCCTCCATTATTTACTTCGCTCTCTCTCCGTCTCTAATTTTCTTCTGTTTATCTCAAACTGTGATTAGAGGGAGGGTGGAGGGAGGGTGGAGGGAGGGTGGAGTGCGGTTTGGCGACGCACCACTGAACGTCAGTGGGCTGTTCTGAGGACAGGGCCGTGGGACGACTGCAACACGTGGACGAGAGCAGGCGGCGTTAAGATAGGACATAAAGACGAGATGTGGGGGTCACAGACTGTACTCCATCCATTCTCTCGGGGTCGTGGGGGGGGGGGTTCTCCATGCCCATCCCGGGGAGAACGTTTCGGGCGCTGGGCAGATAGACCCAGGACAGGACGCCAATGTATCGCTGGACACACACTCACTCACACACACACACTCTATATGGGGCAATTTGGAGAATTCAATTGACTTGATCCATGTTTTTGGACTGTGGGAGGAAACCGGAGAACCCGGAGGAAACCCACGCCGACACGGGGAGAACATGGAAACTCCACCCAGATGGGGATTCGAACCGGGAATCCCTAGCGCTGAGAGGAGAACATGCTAACCACTAAGCCACCCATGTTTATATCCATTCATTATCTCCCGCTTTATCCTCTATTAGGGTCGCGGGGGGTTCCCCATGTCCATCCAGGCGAGAACGTCTTGGGCGCTGGGCAGATACACCCAGGACAGGACGCCAATCTATCACTGGGCACACACTCACTCACACACACACACTCTCTATGGGGCAATTTGGAGAATTCAATTGACTTAATACATGTTTTTGGACTGTGGGAGGAAACCAGAGAACCCGGAGGAAACCCACGCAGACACGGGGAGAACATGGAAACTCCACCCAGATGGGGATTCGAACCGGGAATCCCTAGAGCTGAGAGGAGAACATGCTAACCACTAAACCACCGTGCCACCTATATATATATATATATATTCATTCATTATTTTCTGCTCTATTAGTGTCGTAAGGGGGAAGGGTTCCCCATGCCCATCCAGGGGAGAACGTCTCGGGCGCTGGGCAGATACACCCAGGACAGGACACCGATCTGTCACTGGACACACACTCACTCACACACACACACTCTATATGGGGCAATTTGGAGAACTCAGTTGATTTGATCCATGTTTTTGGACTGTGGGAGGAAACCGGAGAACCCGGAGGAAACCCACACGGACACGGGGAGAACATGGAAACTCCACCCAGATGGGGATTCAAACCGGGAATCCCTAGTGCTGAGAGGAGAACATGCCAACCACTAAGCCACCATGCCGCCCCTTATATATATATATATGGCTTAGTGGTTAAGTGCTATAATAAGTGAAGTTATTTAAGGTTTATTGGTTTATTGTATTATGTGGTTTGTTAAAGCAGGTGTTAGGTTGCCCCCTTGGCGCAGTAATTATTTCTATAAGGTGAGTGGGCATCACAACAAACGCTCGCTCTTCTTGTTAAAATGTTGTTAATTTCATGGGGAAACTGGTGCAGGGATATTTGGCAGTGAAAGCAAATTAAGAGTCTCTTATCTAAAATAAATAAAGACATACAGGACCCCCCCCCCCCCCCGCACCATCGGTTTCCCTCACAGAGACGTCCAGAGACGTCCAGAGACGACCAGACCTCCGTCCTGTGCTTTTATATACAGCACTGATGTTATGGAGTCGGTCATGTGATCGGTCAATGACGATTACTGAATAGAACCTGGATTTTTATTGGACTGGCGGTCCTGCAGGACGTCCTCAATGGCCTTATATAGTTTTTAATTGTTAAATACGGGTCACATGATCATCACACTATCTGTATATTAGTGTTCTACACTGCTGATGCTGCCCCCCCGCTCAAGGAGGATGAGTCCCCCACTGAGTCTCGGTCCTCACAAGGTTTCTTCCTTAAAATATCAACGTAAAGGAGTTTTGTCTTGCCACTGTTGCTTCAGCTTGCTCTTTGGGGGTTTAAAGTTTATAACTCTGTAAAGCTGCTTTGTGACGATGTGCTGTTATAAAAAGCGCTATATAATGACTTGAATTACGGGAGGTACAGTGGTTGGCATGTTCTCCTCTCAGCACTGGGGATTCCCGGTTCTAATCCCCATCTGGGTGGAGTTTCCATGTTCTCCCCGTGTCCGCGTGGTTTTCCTCCGGGTTCTCCGGTTTCCTCCCACAGTCCAAAAACATGGATCAAGTCAATTGAGTTCTCCAAATTGCCCCATATAGAGTGTGTGTGTGTTTGAGTGAGTGTGTGTCCAGTGATAGATTGGCATCCTGTCCTGGGTGTATCTGCCCAGCGCCTGAAACGTTCTCCCCTGGATGGGCATGGGGAACCCCACCGCGACCCTAATAGAGGATAAAGCGGAAGATAATGGATGGATGGACTTGAATTACAGGCGGCACGGTGGCTTAGTGGTTAGCATGTTCTCCTTTCAGCACTAGGGGATTCCTGGTTCGAATCCCAATCTGGATGGAGTTTCCATGTTCTCCCTGTGGGTTTCCTCCGGGTTCTCCGGTTTCCTCCCACAGTCCAAAAACATGGATCAAGTCAATTGAGTTCTCCAAATTGCCCCATATAGTGTGTGTGTGAGTGTGTGTCCAGAGATAGATTGGCGCTCTGTCCTGGGTGTATCTGCCCAGCGCCCAAAACGTTCTCCCCTGGTTGGATATGTAGAACCCCACCGCAAACCACAATAGAGGATAAAGCGGAAGATAATGGATGGATGGACTTGAATTCCAGGCGGCAACAGCTGGGCTTAGTGGTTTAGCATGTGGTTCTCCATTTCAGCACTGCCGAATTCCTGGTTCTGTAATCAATAACTCAGGATGGAGTTTCCTGTGCATCCTGCAGTTCAGTGTTTCCTACCACAGTTGGATCGAAGGGGGTGAAGAGTTCTCCAAATTGCCCCAAATAGAGTGCGTCTGTGTGTCCAGAGACTAGGAGGGCTTTAGGGTGCCTGTCGCCGGGTGTAACTGCCCCGCAACCAAAAGTATTGTCCCCTGGTTGGGCATGGGGAACCCCCCCCCCCTGCGCAAACCTAGAGGATCAAGTGGAAGATAATGGATGGATGGATCTGAATTCCATGAGATTAACAGCTGGAGGTGTAACTGGGGGGTGGTTCTCTCATGTCAAATCTGCCGAATGTCCAGAAGTCTGTACAATAACCTCAGGTGGACGACCTTGCATCCTGCAGTCAGTGTTTATACACAGAACGTTGGCGAAGGGGGTGAAGACACTGCCCCACCATGATGAAGAATCTGTACAGTAGAACTTGGAGGTGCCCAAGACGCCGTCTCATTTAACCGACCCCCTGCAACCCCATTAAGTATTGTCACCAAATTTTGGTGACCAATCACAAGCTGGTCATTAAGTGGACAAACCCTCGGGGAGACGGACGTAGACGAAGTCGCTCATAACGCAGCATGGAGACGGGCTTCAGCATCAGCTTCAGCTCAAAGCCTGCAGCTTCATCAGGTCTGTGTGGGCAGAGACGGGTCAGACGTCCAGCAGCACGACCGAAAGCCCATTTTGGTTTGAGCAAAAGGTCGAAGGCTGAGGACTGAAGACACCCACAAACTCCATTAAGGACTTAAATGTTCCGAAGTTGCAGAACGGTTGGACTTCAAAGTGTTCTATTCATGCCTCGCCTCTGTGTGGGATTTAGAAGGTTTTAAGGTGAGCTTAACTCACCTTTGTGATACAGCATTCCACTAAATACATCACATGACCTCCCAACATCTCTGTAACCCGGACTCACATTTCCACATGTACGAAAACATACATGTTCTCCTCTCAGCACTAGGTTCGAATCCCAATCTGGGTGGAGTTTCCATGTTCTCCCCGTGGGTTTCCTCCAGTTTCCTCCCACAGTCCAAAAACATGGATTAAAGCAAAGTGAATTCTCCAAATTGCCCCATATAGAGTGTGTCTGTGTGAGTGAGTGTGTGTCCAGTGATAGATTGGTGTCCTGTCCTGGGTGTATCTGCCCAGCGCCCGAAACGTTCTCCCCTGGATGGGCATGGGGAACCCCCCCACCCCACACACACACAACTCTAGTGGAGGATAAAGAAGAAGATAATGGATGGATCTAAACACAGGCGGCATGGTGGATTAGTGGTTGGCATGTTCTCCTCTGAGCGCTGGGGATTCCCATTTCGAATCCAAATCTGGGAGGCGTTTCCATGTTCTCTCCATGTCCGCCTGGGTTTCCTCCGGGTTCTCCGGTTTCCTCCCATAGTCCAAAAACTTGGATTAAAGCAAAGTGAATTCTCCAAATTGCCCCATACAGAGTGTGTCTGTATGAGTGAGTGTGTGCCCAGTGATAGATTGGTGTCCTGTCCTGGGTGTATTTGCCCAGCGCCCGAAACGTTCTCCCCTGGATGGGCATGGGGAACCCCCCCGCCCACACACACACACAATTCTAGGTGGCTTAGTGGTTGGCATGTTCTCCTCTGAGCGCTGGAGATTCCCATTTCGAATCCAAATCTGGGTGGAGTTTCCATGTTCTCTCCATGTCCGCCTGGGTTTCCTCCAGGTTCTCCGGTTTCCTCCCACAGTCCAAAAACATGGATCTAAAGTTAATTCAATTCTCCAAATTGCCCCATATAGAGTGTGTCTGTGTGAGTGAGTGTGTGTCCAGCAATACATTGGCACTCTGTCCTGGGTGTATCTGCCCAGCACCCGAAACGTTCTTCCCTGGATGGGCATGGGGAACCCCCCCCCACGACCCTAATAGAGGATAAAGCGGGAGATAAGGGATGGATGAAAGACACTTTACTCCAATTGCTCGGTTTCTTTATGACTTTGCTCCTGTGCACAAAATGATGCCCATCAAAGCATGGAGTTTAATTTGGAAGAACGTTGGACAGAGGTTGGACCTCAAGCACGGAACACCTTCAGAGACAAGAATGAAAAACTGCAGACCAGGCCTCTGGTCCAACATCAATTTTGGGGTGTGGTAGCTCAGCTGGGGTGTTGGGCTAATCATCTGAACGTTGGGGGTTTAAATCCCATGTACACTAAAGTGATCACTATGGGCCCTCGAGCAAGGCGGTTAACCCTCATTGCTCCAGGGGTATGATAGCTGACCCCGGGTTCTGACCCCAATCATCAAGTTGGTTCTCTTGTTAGTTGCTCTGGATAAAAGCATGTGCTGATGACCTCACGATCTCACAAATGCCCTTCTGAAACAACTGAGGGGCAATAATAAAGGAATAAAAGCTAATCCGTCCCTAAAGTTCAATTCTGTCGGGTTCCACAGTCAGCGGTGCATCCATCCATCAGTATCCACTTTATCCTCTATTAGGGTCGTGGGGGGGGGGGGTTCCCCATGCCCATCCGGGGGAGAACGTTTCGGGCGCTGGGCAGATACACCCAGGACAGGACACCAATCCATCACTGGACACACACTCACTCACATAAACACACTCTATATGGGGCAATTTGGAGAATTCAATGAACCTTGATCCATGTTTTTGGACTGTGGGAGGAAACCGGAGAACCCGGAGGAATCCCACACGGACACGAGGAGAACATGGAAACTCCACCCAGATTGGGATTCGAAATGGGAATCTCCAGCACTCAGAGGAGAACATACCAACCACTAAGCCACCATGTCGCCCGTGTTTCCATCCATCCATCAACTTCTGCTTTATCCTCTACTAGGGTTGGGGGGGGGGTTCCCCATGCCCATCCAGGGGAGAACGTTTCGGGCGCTGGGCAGATACACCCAGAACAGGACACCAATCCATCACTGGGCACACACTCACTCACACAAACACACTCTATATGGGGCAATTTGGAGAATTTAATGAACTTTGATCCATGTTTTTGGACTGTGAGAGGAAACCGGAGAACCCGGAGGAAACCCACGCGGACACGGGAAGCACATGGAAACTCCACCCAGATTGGGATTCGAAATGGGAATCCACAGCGCTCAGAGGAGAACATACCAACCACTAAGCCACCATGTCGCCCGTGTTTCCATCCATCAACTTCTGCTTTATCCTCTACTAGGGGTGTGTTGTGGAGGGGGGGGGTTCCCCATGCCCATCCAGGGGAGAACGTTTCGGGCGCTGAGCAGATACACCCAGGACAGGGGGGCAATCTATCACTGGACACACACTCACTCACACACACACACTCTATATGGGGCAATTTGGAGAATTTAATGAACCTTGATCCATGTTTTTGGACTGTGAGAGGAAACCGGAGAACCCGGAGGAAACCCACGCGGACACGAGGAGAACATGGAAACTCCACCCAGATTGGGATTCGAAATGGGAATCTCCAGCGCTCAGAGGAGAACATACCAACCACTAAGCCACCATGTCGCCCGTGTTTCCATCCATCCATCAACTTCTGC
This sequence comes from Corydoras sp. C115, assembly GCA_019802505.1. Classification (NCBI taxonomy): domain Eukaryota; kingdom Metazoa; phylum Chordata; class Actinopteri; order Siluriformes; family Callichthyidae; genus Corydoras; species Corydoras sp. C115. Next base: position 26,354 of record JAFMOC010000033.1, on the reverse strand, counting down.
TTTATACTCTATTAGGGTTGTGGGGGGGGGTTCTCCATGCCCATCCAGGGGAGAACGTTTCGGGCGCTGGGCAGATACACCCAGGACAGGGGGGCAATCCATCACTGGACACACACTCACTCACACATACACACTCTATATGGGGCAATTTGGAGAATTCAATGAACCTTGATCCATGTTTTTGGACTGTGGGAGGAAACCGGAGAACCCGGAGGAAACCCACGCGGACACGGGGAGAACATGGAAACTCCACCCAAATTGGGATTCGAACCGGGACTCCCTAGAGCTGAGAGGAGAACATGCCAACCACAGTGCACAACGCAATAAAAACCTTGCATTTCAAAAGAACCGATGCTCAGAGAATTAAGGCGTTCTCAGACTTTCTGGTCTAGTTTGTCTACAGTGCTTCACACAGAGGGATCTGTTCTCCACATTTAACCCATCCAGGACACACACACACACACACACACACACACACACACACACACACACACACACACACATGTTTTTGGACACACACACCGGACAACACACACAAACCTACGAGTAAAGTCAGCACAAAAACTCCACCCAGATGGGATTGGAATCTCCCTGTAAACGACGTAAGCCATGTCGGAGTTTTCAGGGTTAGGCATGTGACCCCAGGACACGTCGGTCATAGCACTTGATGGGACGAGGAATCAAACCGGCGACCTTCAGGTCACAAGGTTGGTTCCTCAACCAGCATCCAATCCAGATCAGACTGTCCAATCCAACAGAACAACCGGGAGACTGCTGATCCCGGAACCATCAACTTCAAACATTTCAACAAATGACAAGCCCCATGTTTAGTGTTTGGCATGTTCTCCCCTCAGCGTTAGGGATTCCCAGTTCGAATCCGATCTGGGTGGAGTTTGTCCATGTTCACACAGAGTGATCTGTTCTGCGTGGGTTTCCTCCGGGTTCTCTGGTTTCCTCCACACACACCACAAAAACATGGACACACACACACAACACAGTTCTCCAAATTGCCCCATATATCCAGAGTGTTGGACTCCCTGTAAACGACGTCCAGGGAGTTTTCAGTTAGACATGTGACCCAGCGTCGGTCATAGATTGATGTGACGAGGAATCAAACCGGCGACCCAGGTCCTGGGTGTATCCTTAACCAGCATCCAAGATCAGTGTCCAATCCCAGGATGGGAGACTGCTGATCCCGGAACCCAACTTCAAACATTTCAACAAATGACCCCCATGTTTAGTAGAGGATGTTCTCCTCTCAGCAAGGGATTCCCGGTTCGAATCCCAATCTGGGTGGAGTTTCCAAAAAAAACATGGACTATAAGGTCAATTGAGTTCTCCAAATTGCCCCATATAGAGTGTGTGTGTGTGTGAGTGAGTGAGTGTGTGCCCAGCGATAGATTGGCACCCTGTCCTGGGTGTATCTGCCCAGCGCCTGAAACGTTCTCCTCTGGATGGGCATGGGGAACCCCCCACAACCCTAGTAGAGGATTAAGCAAAAATGTCCAAAAACATGACTATAAGGTAAATTGAATGCTCCAAATTGCCCCATATAGAGTGTGTCTGTGTGAGTGAGTGTGTCAAGTGATAGATTGGCGCCCTGTCCTGGGTGTATCTGCCCAGCGCCCCAAACGTTCTCCCCTGGATGGGCATGGGGCATGGGGCATGGGGCATGGGGCACCCCCCCCCCCTGGAGAACATCCCAAACCTGAATATCAACCAAGACCGCATGTCTACTGTGAAGAACAGTGGTGGCAACAGCAACCAAAGGAAATTGATACGTGCATGTGTGTGTGTGTGTGTGTGTGTGTGTGTGTGTGCACTTCCCAAAACTCAGTGCCCAACAAGAGACCCTCCTTAGATGACTGAAGATGGGCAGGGGGTCCACCCTCCAGCAGGACGAACACACCCAGCATGCCCAAAACACCCTGATTTAAGGTGTAAGTTTAAAGGTGAATGTACCTGAATTCTGACACAAACTGCTTAAACAATTCTGAAAAGATTTCTAGGACAGCACGGTGGCTTGGTGGTTGGCATGTTCTCCTCTCAGCGCTGGGGATTCCCGGTTCGAATCCCAATCTGGGTGAAGTTTCCATGTTCTCCCCGTGTCCACGTGGGTTTCCTCCGGGTTCTCCCACAGTCCAAAAACATGGATCAAGATCAATTGAATTCTCCAACTTGCCCCATTGAGAGCGTTTCTGTGAGTGAGTGAGTGTGTGTCCAGTGATGGATTAGCGCCCTGTCCTGGGTCTATCTGCCCAGCGCCTGAAACGTTCTCCCCTGGATGGGCATGGAGAACCCCCCGCAACCCTAGTAGAGGATAAAGCGGAACATAATGGATGGATGGATGTTACTTGTCATAAACATAGGACTGACAGACTGATATCCATCAAATCCCAACCTTAGTGAAGTATCCACGTTTTCCTCGTGTCCACGTGGGTTTCCTCCGGGTTCTCCGGTTTCCTCCCACACTCCAAAAACATGGATTTAAGGTGAAACGACAGCTCCAACTTGCCCCATATAAACAGTGAGTCTGGAGTCTGGGTACCCGAGTGTCCCCAGCGATGGAGTGACACCCTGTCTTGGGTGTATCTGCCCAGCGCCTGTGACATTACCACCCCACCCCCACCCGCCCACACCCACCCCCCCACCCCCCCACGACCCTAGTAGAGGATAAAGCGGAACATAATGAATGGATGGATGTTACTTGTCATAAACATAGGACTGACAGACTGACATCCATCAAATCCCAACCTTAGTGAAGTATCCACGTTCTCCTCGTGTCCACGTGGGTTTCCTCCGGGTTCTCCGGTTTCCTCCCACACTCCAAAAACATGGATTTAAGGTGAAACGACAGCCCCATATAAACAGTGAGTCTGGAGTCTGGGTACCCGAGCGTCCCCAGCGATGGAGTGACACCCTGTCTTGGGTGTATCTGCCCAGCGCCTGTGACATTACCACCCCACCCCACCCCCACCCCCAACCCACCCCCCCCCCCCACGACCCTAGTAGAGGATTAAGCGGATGATAATGAGATGAACAAAATGTTTAACCCGGCTGAAGCTTTAAGGACGCCGAGCGGTACTACTGACAAACTTAAGGTCATCCGTGAACACACTGTGTGTGTGTGTGTGTGTGTGTGTGTGTGTGTGTGTGTGTGTGCAGGTGTCAGTGTGTGATGGCTGGAATCACTGCAGGTTTTTAAAACAGCCGGTCCAGTCAAGCCCAACTGCAACCGCCATGCTGGATACAGCCCCCCCAGGCAAAACAGAACCCACCCCCACCACACACACACACACACACACACACTCACACTCACACACACACACACACACACTCACACACACACACACACACAGCGCTCCAATCACTACAGTTCACCTGCTGCCAGGAATGACAATGCTGCCACCCAGGAGCAGCAAGGAGCCTCCATCACACCCCCATGCTGGACTCCAGGTTCTAACCAGAACGCCCTCCACCTCCAGAGAAGGTCCAGCAGCAAGTTGCCAGATCCCGAAATCTCCCCCCCCCCCCCACCCACCCCACCCACCCTCCTCCATCACAGGGGCTGCTAAAGACCAGCTCCACGTCCTCGGGGATGGAGTGCATCCTCCATCCTGCTCCATGTCTACCGCAGCCCCCAAAGAACGCCGTCCACGGTTCTAGATCCCAAGAACCCGCGAGAAAGAAGCAGGACAGCCTACTCACCCCGTCCAGCGCCACTGCAGCGTGTCCTCCTCCTCCACCACCTCCTCCACCTCCTCCTCTTCCTCCTCTTCCTCTCCCTTTTCTTTTCAAGCCCTCGATCTCACGCCGCGCCGACACAAAAACGCCAACAGGAGCGGCTGCGTTCTCATCGTTTGTCTCCTCTGCTATTTCTCCCCGATCTTTTGTCCCCCTCCCCTTTGTCCACGCCGGCCCGGAGGAGAAGAACGAGGCGGAGAAGAAGGGGGAGAAGGGCAGAAAAAAAAGCCAAGCATCCACACAAAGGGCTCCTCTTCCCCGCGATGCTCGCTCTCCTTCAGCTTCCAGACGCGAGGACAACATCAAAGGAACTCGGGGGGGACACTTGAGGGGCCTATTGTCTCCGCTCTGATCGGGTTTGCTTGCCGCCGTCCCCCCCCTCCGTGCGCGGCCACTTGGTACGGTCCGGGCATTCAAGCCAAGTCGCTTTCACACATGCGGGGGGGGGGCTTGTCTCAGGCAATTGCTGACAAGCTCCAAACAAGGTGGCCACCCCCCCCCCCCCCCACAGAACCCTCCCCACAGAACCCACCCACATCCACAGACATTTCCCCAGCATCTCACACAGATTCCAAACCAAACCTCTCATCCCGGGCGGCACATGGATTAGTGGTTGGCATGTTCTCCTCTCAGCACTAGGGATTCAGGTTCGAATCCCCATCTGGGTGGAGTTTCCATGTTCTCCCCGTGGCCGCGTGGGTTTCCTCCGGGTTCTCCGCTTTCCTCCCACGGTCCAAAAACATGGCTGAAGTCAATTGAGTTCTCCAAATTGCCCCATATAGAGTGTGTGTGTGTGAGTGAGTGTGTGTCCGGTGATAGATTGGCGTCCTGTCCTGGGTGTATCTGCCCAGCGCACGAGACGTTCTCCCCTGGATGGGCATGGAGAACCCCCCCCCCCCCGCCACGACCCTAATAGAGGATAAAGCGGAAAACATGCATCAAGGTCAATTGCATCCATCTATTATCTTCCACTTTATTCTCTATTAGGGTCGTGGGGGAGGGGGGGTTCTCCATGCCCATCCAGAGGAGAACGTTTTGGGCGCTGGGCAGATACACCCAGGACAGGACGCCAATCTATCGCTGGGCACACACTCACTCACACAGACAGACACACTCTATATGGGGCAATCTGGAGAACTCAATTGACTTGATCCATGTTTTTGGACTGTGGGAGGAAACCGGAGAACCCGGAGGAAACCCACGCGGACACAGGGAGAACATGGAAACTCCACCCAGATGGGCAATTGAAGCGGGAATCCCTAGTGCTGAGAGGAGAACATGCTAACCACTAAGTCACCGTGCAGCCCCAAGGTTAATTGAATTCTCCAAATTGCCCCATATAGAGTGTGTCTGTGTGAGTGAGTGTGTGTCCAGCGATGGATTGGCGTCCTGTCCTGGGTGTATCTGCCCAGCGCCCGAAACGTTCTCCCCTGGATGGGCATGGGGAACCCCACTTCCCCGCCACGACCCTAATAGAGGATAAAGCGGAAGATAATGGATGGATGGAAACCTCTGATCCAGGGCCTCCGATTGTTACCCCTCAGCATTCAGTTTGCCCCCTCACTGGTTTCTCGGTGCTAAAGTGTGATGTGCTAAAAACACATCCATGGAGGGTTAGGGGTCACGCCTGCTTTTACTTTTTGCAGCTCACTGTTGTCTCCGAATCTGCAAGACAGTCATTATAAACGTCTGTGCTGCTGTGCATGAAGCCTGAGGATGTGGGGGAGGGTTCTCCATGCCCATCCAGGGGAGAACGTTTCGGGTGCTGGGCAGATACACCCAGGACAGGACACCAATCTATCACTGGACACACACTCACTCACACAAACACACTCTATATGGGGCAATTTGGAGAATTCAATTCACCTTGATCCATGTTTTTGGACTGTGGGAGGAAACCGGAGAACCCGGAGGAAACCCACGCGGACACGGGGAGAACATGGAAACTCCACCCAGATGGGGATTCGAACCTTGATCCCCAGCACTGAGAGGAGAACATGCCAACCACTAAGCCACTGTGCTGTTCCATTCTATTTCACCCACCCAGGACAGGGGGGCAATCTTCCTCTGGGCACACTCACTCACACAGACATACACACTCTATATGCCCCCCCCCCACACACACACAACAACCCCCCCCCCCCCACATCCACAGACATTTCTCCACCATCTCCGGAGAACCCAGAGGAAACCCACGTGGACATGGGGAGAACATGGAAACTCCACCCAGATTGGAATTCGAACTGGGAATCCCTAGCGCTGAGAGGAGAACATGCCAACCACTAAGCCACCGTGTCACCCTGTTTTAGAGTTTAGTTAAACATACCGGAGGAAACCCACACGGACACGGGGAGAACATGGAAACTTCACCCAGATTGGGATTCAAACCGGGAATCCCTAGTGCTGAGAGGAGAACATGCCAACCACTAAGCCACCGTGCTTTTCCATTCTATTTCACCCACCCAGGACAGGGGGGCAATCTACTTCTGGGCACACTCACTCAGACAGACATACACACTCTATATGGGGCAAACCCCCCCCCACATCCACAGACATTTCTCCACCATCTCCGGAGAACTCGGAGGAAACCCACGTGGACATGGGGAGAACATGAAAACTCCACCCAGATTGGGATTCGAACTGGGAATCCCTAGCACTGAGAGGAGAACATGCTAATCACTAAGCCACCATGCTGTTCCATTCTATTTCACCCACCCAGGACAGGGGGGCAATCTTCCTCTGGGCACACTCACTCACACAGACATACACACTCTATATGCCCCCCCCTACACACACACACAACAACCCCCCCCCCACATCCACAGACATTTCTCCACCATCTCACACAGATTCCAAAAAACAAACCTCTGATCCAGGGCCTCCGATGGTAACCCCCCCCCCCCCCCCACCCCCCACCCCTCAGTTTGCAGTGCTTCGCACCCCTCACTGGTTTCTCGGTGTGAGCTGGTTAAAGTGTGATGTGCTAAAAACACATCCATGGAGGGTTAGGGGTCACGCCTGCTTTTACTTTTTGCAGCTCACTGTTGTCTCAGATGTAGAAAAAACACACACAAGTTAGGGGGAGGAGGAGGAGGAGGAGGAGGAGGAGGAGGAGGAGGAGGAGGTAAAGTGAGAACAGGAGGGGGGTTGGGTGGGATGGCATCCGTCCGCTCATCTGGGTTTTGTAGTTTAGCTCCTGCCTGGAGAGGAAAATAGAGGGGGTGGTCAGGGGGCTGCAAACTGAGAGAAAGGGCGCGAGAATAGAATAGGGGGGAGGTGTGAGTTTAGGGAACAATGGACCACAGACCCCAATCTGGAAAATGAACGGGAACGATCTGGCTGAAGTTGTTTATTCATTATTATTATCATTATTATTATTATTATTATTATTATTATTATTATTATTATTAACATTACATTTAGTCATTCAGCAGACGCTTTTATCCAAAGCGACTTAGAAATGAGAACATCACAAGTCTTTAGTTATTTCTTAAAAACGTCCAGTGACTCTGCGTTACAGAGAGAGTTGGGAAGATCGTTCCACCATTTTGCAGTGATGAATAATAATAATAATTATTATTATTATTATCATTATTATTATTATTATTATTCATTCATTCATTATCTCCCGCTTTATCCTCTATTAGGGTCGCGGGGGGGTTCTCCATGCCCATCCAGGGGAGAACGTCTCGGGCGCTGGGCGGATAGACCCAGGACAGGGTGCCAATCCATCGCTGGACACACACTCACTCACACAGACACACTCTATATGGGGCAATTTGGAGAACTCAATTGACTTGATCCATGTTTTTGGACTGTGGGAGGAAACCGGAGAACCCGGAGGAAACCCACGCAGACACGGGGAGAACATGGAAACTCCAACCAGATAGGCATTCGAACCGGGAATCCCTAGCGCTGAGAGGAGAACATGCCAACCACTAAGCCACCGTGCCACCATAATTATTATTATTATTATTATTATTATTAATCCATCCATTATCTTCCCGCTTTATCCTCTATTAGGGTCGCGGTGGGGTTCCCCATGCCCATCCAGGGGAGAACGTCTCGGGCGCTGGGCAGATACACCCAGGACAGGACACCAATCTATCACTGGAAACCCACGCGGACACGGGGAGAACATGGAAACTCCACCCAGATTGGGATTCGACTACTCTAACCCCTTATAAACATAGGTTGTCACACATACTATAATACCTTATTAGCATAGGTTGCCACAACTACTATAATCCATCATGAACAATGGTTGCAACGTCTATTGCATCTTAAAACCCAAACATTCTTTGCAAATATTTTTTATGGAGTTCATTGAGTTTCCATGTTCTCCCCGTGTCCGCGTGGGTTTCCTCCGGGTTCTCCGGTTTCCTCCCGCAGTCCAAAAACATGGATCAAGGTCAAGTGAATGCTCCAAATTGCCCCATATAGAGTGTGTTTGTGTGAGTGAGTGTGTGTCCAGTGATAGATTAGCACCCTGTCTTGGGTGTATCTGCCCAGCGCCCGAAACGTTCTCCACTGGATGGGCATGGAGAACGCCCCCCCCCCCCCCCCCCCCCCCCCCCCCCCCCCCCCCCCCCCACCTCCCCCCCCCAGCCCCCCCCACCACCCCCCCACCCCCCCCCCCCCCCCCCCCCCCCCCCCCCCCCCCCCCCCCCCCCCCCCCCGACCCTAATAGAGGATAAAGTGGAAGATAATGGATGTTTCTTGTTGATTAAACGGCATCTTTATAATTATACAGCAAATCAAACAGTGTGTTGAACATGAACGTGAGTCTCGGTGTGAGGAGGCGGAGCTAACGATGGCTCCGTCTCAGACGCAGCTATTTAAAGAGTCTGAGGCTGATTTAACGAAGGCTGCAGTTTCGGCTCATACAGTCGGCCTGAGTGACCGTCTAATACACCAATCAATAGAGTGTGTGTGTGTGTGTGTGTGTGTGTGTGTGTGTGTGTGTGTGTGTGTGTGTGAATGTGAGATGCAGCCGGACTGTCGTCAGCTCTGTGTCATCAGTAAAGAATCTGCAAGACATAGTCGTTAGAACCGTCTGTGCTGCTGTGCATAAAGCCTTTCAACCCAAATGATTCCCTTTAATAGGTTTCAAAGTTTCCCTTTAATTCTATCTGAACCACCTTCAGCGAGAAACGGTGTGTAAGGTCATAAAACCTTTAATTCATGCACATTAGGCTTTTTTAGTGTGAAGAATTCCTGTTACTGCTGAGCCAGTATTGCTTAAAACCCCTTTAAAGTAATTGTGAAGGTAAATCGTAAAGCAGGGGGAGGGGGGGGGGCATAGGGGTGGTTCTCAAATCTGCCTTTCAGCGCTCAGAGTGCTCAGAGTCCAGGTTCGAATTCCGATATGGGTGGTTTTTAAGTTCGTTCCGGGTCCCTGTGGGCTTCTCCCACAGAAAACCCTCCCAAAAACAGATTTAAGGTGAAATAGCTGCTCTAAAATCTTTCATCCATTATCTTCTGCTTTATCCTCTAACAGGGTCGGGGGGGAAGGGGGGGGTTCCACATACCCATCCAGGGGAGAACGTTTCGGGCGCTGGGAAGATACACCCAGGACAGGGGGCAATCTATCACTGGGCACACGCTCACTCACAGACATACACACTCTATATGGGGCAATTTGGAGCATTCAATTTACCTTAAATCCATGTTTTTGGACTGTGGGAGGAAACCGGAGAACCCGGATGAAACCCATGCGGACACGGGGAGAACATGGAAACTCCACCCAGATTGAGATGCGAACCTGGATCCACAGCGCTGAGAGGAGAACATGCTAACCACTAAGCCACCGTGCCTTCCCTGCTCTTAATTGTCCCCTACTTAATTGCCCCTATGTAGTGTGTGTCTGTGTGAGTGAGTGTGTGCCCAGCGATGGATATGTTTAATAGTATAAATACTGAAAATGTAATTAAACTTTTTAATTAAACTCTGATCTGACTGCACTTTAGAATTCCATCCATTCATTATCTCCCGCTTTATCCTTCTATTAGGGTCGGGGGGGGGTTCCCCATGCTCATCCAGGGGAGAACGTCTCGGGCGCTGGGCAGATAGACCCAGGACAGGGGGCCAATCTATCGCTGGGCACACACTCACTCACAGACACACTCTATATGGGGCAATTTGGAGAACTCAATTGACTTGATCCATGTTTTCGGACTGTGGGAGGAAACCGGAGAACCTGGAGGAAACCCATGCGGACACAGGGAGAACATGGAAACAACACCCAGATGGGGATTCGAACCAGGAATCCCTAGCGCTGAGAGGAGAACATGTTAAACCACTAAGCCACCGTGCCGCCCTGCTTTAGAGTTTATTCATTCCTTCATTCATTATCTCCCGCTTTATCCTCTATTAGGGTCGCGGGGGTTCCCCATGCCCATCCAGGGGAGAACGTTTCGGGCGCTGGGCAGATACACCCAGGACAGGGGGCCAATCTATCGCTGGGCACACACTCACTCACTCACACAGACACACTCTATATGGGGCAATTTGGAGAATTCAATTGACTTGATTCATGTTTTTGGACTGTGGGAGGAAACCGGAGAACCTGGAGGAAACCCATGCGGACACAGGGAGAACATGGAAACTCCACCCAGATGGGGATTCGAACCAGGAATCCCTAGAGCTGAGAGGAGAACATGCCAACCACTAAGCCACCATGCCACCCTGCTTTAGAGTTTATTCATTCATTCATCCATTCATTATCTCCCGCTTTATCCTCTATTAGGGTCGCGGGGGGGTTCTCCATGCCCATCCAGGGGAGAACGTTTCGGGCGCTGGGTAGATACACCTAGGACAGGACACCAATCTATCACTGGGCACACACTCACTCACACAGACACACTCTATATGGGGCAATTTGGAGAACTCAATTGACTTGATCCATGTTTTCGGACTGTGGGAGGAAACCGGAGAACCCGGAGGAAACCCATGGGGACACGGGGAGAACATGGAAACTCCACCCAGATGGGGATTCGAACCAGGAATCCTTAGCGCTGAGAGGAGAACATGCTAACCACTAAACCACCGTGCCGCCCTGCTTTAGAGTTTAGTTAAACATAAATGTGAAACTGAAGGACACTGATGTTAAAAGCTGCAGGTTTACGTTACTTTAAATATAAACGCTGGAGTTTAAAGCGGAAAGCCTTTATAACCCAACAGTGACATCTAGCGGTCATTGCATGGAGTAACACTACAGTTTCCATGTCTTTACATTTACATTTAATCATTTAGCAGATGCTTTTATTCAAAGCGATTCCAAATGAAATCAGAAGTCAGAAGTTATGAAGAAAACCTGATACACTGTACAATTATTACGCAAGTCAACAAATGTGTGGGCGGCACGGTGGCTTAGTAGTTGGCATGTTCTCCTTTCAGCGTTAGGGATTCTCGGTTCGAATCCCTATCTGGGTGGAGTTTCCATGTTTTTAATAATAATATGGTTTTACTTACTTAATACATACTTATCCTCTATGGGCGGCACAGTCTAGGGATTCCCGGTTCGAATCCCAGTCTGGGTGGAGTTTCCATGTTCTCCCCGTGTCCGCGTGGGTTTCCTCCGGGTTCTCCGTTTTCCTCCCACAGTCCAAAAACATGGATCAAGGTCAATTGAATTCTCCAAATTGCCCCATCTAGAGTGTGTCTGTGTGAGTGAGTGTGTGCCCAGCGATAGATTGGCGTCCTGTCCTGGGTGTATCTGCCCAGCGCCCGAGACGTTCTCCCCTGGATGGACATGGGGAACCCCACCGCGACCCTAATAGAGGATAAAGCAGAAGATAATGAATGAATGACTAAAGTAACACACGTTCTCCATCACTGTTATTATCCATAACAATCAAAAACAGCATGCAGCGTGCTCTGGTTCTCATAGTGTGAGTGACCGTTACGTCAGTGCTTCTCAAATAGCGGTGCCTGGGGGGCGCATAACAAGATATCACAGAGCAAGTGATATTAAGATTGAACAAACCCTCAAGAGACAACATGGAGAAATATTTAACAGGAATGACGGAGAGAGACGAAGATAATGAGAGCAACAAAAATCCACCTAAAGTTAAAATGAGGAAAGTGTATGTAGCGCTTGGTTTCACTGTAACTGAGGTGGGAGACGAAGAAAGAGCGGTGTGTCTTCTGTGTCTTAAAATGTAGGCAGCGGACAGCGTGAAGCCAAATAGATGAAGGCGTCACTTAAAGACATTACACCCCAAACACGCTGATAACCGCTTGAGTTTTTAATCGTAAACGTGACGCGTAGAGCCAGCAATCATCCCGCTTTATGAAAGCTACTGCAGAAAAGCTGTGCTGCAGAACGGGTGCGTTGGAGACATTAGTTCTGACTTCCTTATTTTGATAAAAAAAAAAAAAAAAAAAAAACAGCACAAATTGTTGTATTTATTTTGTTTTGTAGGTTAAAGTGTTAATAATAAATTCTGCTCCTGAATGATTGTGCTGATGAATTTGAATTTATTATTATTAATTGATTTTATTTAATTAAATTTTTCAGTATCAAATGCCACTCAGTTCAAAAATGTTTCTCGTTTAAAAAAGGATTTCATTCGTTTCTGTTACAAACTAAAAAACAAAGTAAATCAAATTCTGTTCTAGGTTGATCTATATTTCTTTCTTTTTTGTTTTCTTTATTGTTAATAAGGAGACATTGTTATAAAAGAGGTGTACTTATAACAAATTTACAGACAAATCATACTACAGTGGGCGTGTAAAAATACTTTTTCATCCCATTTTGTCATGTGGGGGGGGGGGGGGGGGTTAGTGTGCATGTGTGTGTGGGGGGGGGGGGCGCAAAAAGTTTTCTTCTTCCTAGGGGGGGCTTAACAGAAAATAATTGAGAATCACTGCGTTACGTTGATTCAGCTCCTTCATGCTCATCCATGTCTCCAGCATGTTTAGTTTCAGGTGGTGGATCATCACCGTGGTGCTCTGTGCAGGTCAAATCATTTTCACGTTCTTTATTTGTGTGCAGTGTGAAGCTCCCGCAGTTTTGATGATTTAAATGGAAGCTTTTTTCAGCGTTGGCTGCGTTTCATTTCTACGATTTATCAACTTGTTTTGCAGATTCCGCCTCGTTCTGTTCAACCCGTTATTTTTTTCCAGCGTTGTTGAAGCGCTGCAGGTGACGTACGTGGTTCCGACAATTTGAGTAGCGCGGAAATCGTGCGACCTGACGAATCGATAATGAAATTCGTTATCGCCACTTTTGATAATCGATTTTTATTGATTTTATCGATTCATTGATGCAGCCCTAGTCGGAACGTAGATCGAGTGGTAAATCGAGAGCACTGCCTTATGGCTCAGCTCCTTCTTCAACACAACAGACCGGTATAGGATCCGCATCACTGCTGACCCCGCCCCCATCCGCCTGTCAATCTCACGTTCCAAAACCCCGAGATACTTAAACTCCACCACTTGGGGCAAGATCTGATCCATCCATCCATCCATCCATTATCTTCCACTTTACCCTCTATTAGGCGGGGGGGGTTCCCCATGCCCATCCAGGGGAGAACGTCTCGGGCGCTGGGCAGATACACCCAGGACAGGGCGCCAATCTATCACTGGACACACACTCGCTCACACAAACACACTCTATATGGGGCAATTTAGAGAACTCAATAGACTTGATCCATGTTTTTAGACTGTGGGAGGAAACCAGAAAACCTGGTGGAAACTCACACAGACACAGGGAGAACATGGAAACACCACCCTAGTGCTGAGAGGAGAACATGCTAACCACTAAGCCACCGTGCCGCCCCTTCAAACTTGCGATTGATGGGAAAACAGTTCATCCATCCATTATATTCTGCTTTATCCTCTATAAGGGTCGCGGGGGGTTCCACCTTGTCCATCCAGGGGAGAACGTTTCAGACACTGGGCAGATACACCCAGGACAGGGCGCCAATCTATTACTGGGCACACACTCACTCACACACACACTCTATATGGGGCAATTTGGAGAACTCAATTGACTTGATCCATGTTTTTGGACTGTGGGAGGAAACCGGAGAACCCGGAGGAAACCCATGTGGACATGGGGAGAACATGGAAACTCCACCCAGATTGGGATTCAAACCGGGAATCCCCAGCGCGGAGAGGAGAACATGCCAACCACTAAGGAAACCGGAGAACCCGGAGGAAACCCATGTGGACATGGGGAGAACATGGAAACTCCACCCAGATTGGGATTTAAACCGGGAATCCCCAGCGCGGAGAGGAGAACATGCCAACCACTAAGCCAACCACTAAGGAAACCGGAGAACCCGGAGGAAACCCATGTGGACATGGGGAGAACATGGAAACTCCACCCAGATTGGGATTCAAACCGGGAATCCCCAGCGCCGAGAGGAGAACATGCCAACCACTAAGCCAACCACTAAGGAAACCGGAGAACCCGGAGGAAACCCATGTGGACATGGGGAGAACATGGAAACTCCACCCAGATTGGGATTCAAACCGGGAATCCCCAGCGCCGAGAGGAGAACATGCCAACCACTAAGCCAACCACTAAGGAAACCGGAGAACCCGGAGGAAACCCATGTGGACATGGGGAGAACATGGAAACTCCACCCAGATTGGGATTCAAACCGGGAATCCCCAGCGCCGAGAGGAGAACATGCCAACCACTAAGCCACCGTGCCGCCAAGATCTGATCCCTGACCCTAAATAAACCCAAAATGGTAAATCTGGTATTAGGAATTTATTTTATTTAGGCTTAATTTTTAAAACCAAACATATCAGGAGAAAAAAAGGACAGAGGAGGTGTCGTCATAACGATATGCTATTATAATTATAATCGTTATTCGATTTGCAGGTGTAACCGATTCCTACACAGATTATATTATAATATAATTATATTATTCTTATTATTCATTCATTCATTCATTCATTATCTCCCGCTTTATCCTCTATTAGGGTCGTGGGGGGGTTCCCCATGCCCATCCAGGGGAGAACGTTTAGGGCGCTGGGCAGATACACCCAGGACAGGACGCCAATCCATCGCTGGGCACACACTCATTCACACAGACACTCTCTATATGGGACAATTTTGAGAATTCAATTGACTTGATCCATGTTTTTGGACTGTGGGAGGAAACCGGAGAACCCGGAGGAAACCCACGCAGACACGGGGAGAACATGGAGACTCCACCCAGATGAGGATTCGAACCGGGAATCCCTAGCACTGAGAGGCGAACGTGCTAACCACTAAACCACCATGCCGCCTAATATAATTATATTATTAGTAGGGGTGAGCTGCAATATTCGCTGATTCGACGATTCGACTCGGAGAACCGTAGTCGACTATGAACCTCATAGTCAAATGTACCATTTTGACCACATGGGGGTGCCCATGGCTGCTGTTAAGCACTAGTTTTTACATGAAATGTCTTTGTTTTCGTTATATATATAACCTTTTGTCAAATAAAATCATCCTAATTTTTAGGTTTTTAGTTTTTTTTAGGTTTTTCCTTTGAAGTGGAAAAAAGTCCAGAACGGGGATCCCATTTATGGTGCTCTAGAAAAACAAGTAAAATATAAAAAAAAAAATATTTTTTAAAAACCACGCTTATAGCGCCATCTTGTGGTGAAATTTTAACTGATTCGACTATCAGTCGACTATAGGGAACATCTGACGAATCAGATTCGACTATGAAAATCCTTAGTTGAAGACACCCCTAATTATTATTATTATATAATTATATAATATTTATTATATATTAACAGACAGCCACATCTAAAAATAGCACGTTATAGAAAAATAGGCTAAATTATTCGTACCTGTTAAACCCCAACACATCAGCCCCCACACTGCCCCTGTAGATAGAATCAGACTTTATTATGGAGGTGGGTTGACCGTCACCTCTCTCACCAAGGCTGCACCTCTTTCTCCGACACAAACTGTCCATGAGGCCCCCCGGCCCCCGGGGGCAGCAGTGCCAGATACACGGGTGTGATGGCTCCCTCGTCTGGCGATTTCGTGGCTTTGGGGCCCGCCATGTCGGTGCGGACCCAGCCGGGACAGCAGGCGTTGCAGAGGATCCGGTCCCCGGCTCGTTCCTGGCTCAGTCTTCGGGCCTGGATCCTGGTCAGGGTGGTCAGGCCCGTTTTGGACACGCCGTACGCCGTGTCGGGCCACCCTCGTTGGACGTGAGCCCCCTCTTGAGCGTCTTTCACGAAGCGCTCCATCAGCCCCACCAGCTCGTCTTCGGTGATGTCATCGCTGCGGAAGCGGGCCTGGAGTTCCGGGCTGCAGCGGCTCAGAGCGATGGAACCCATGACGCTGGAGACGTTCACCACGCGTCCTACAGAGGAACAGAGAACCATCGGGACTCAACCATGTCCAAACGCAACATACAGTCTGAACAGCTGGTTAGTTATATTTAGATGGCGATGAGATTGGCATGTTCTCCTCTCAGCGCTAGGGATTTCAGGTTCGAATCCCAATCTGGGTGGAGTTTTCATGTTCACCCCGTGTCTGCGTGGGTTTTCTCCGGGTTCTACGGTTTCCTCCCACAGTCCAAAAACATGGATCAAGGTCAATTGAGTTCTCCAACTAGGGATCGCCCCCATATATAGTGTCTGT
>JAFMOC010000033.1:0-5000 GCA_019802505.1 Corydoras sp. C115 | reverse complement strand
CAGCGCCCGAAATATTCTGGGGAGAACCAGATCCAGGGGAGAACGTTTCGGGCGCTGGGCAGATACACCCAGGACAGGACACCAATCTATCACTGGACACACACTCACTCACACATGCAGACAAATGGTATCTATATAGGGGCAATTTAGAATCTGTCACTGGAAGCACACACATATGGTGCAATATAGAGCATTCAATTCACCTTGAATCCATGTTTTTGAACTGTGGGAGGAAAACAGAGAACCCGGAGGAAACCTACGTGGACACGGGGAGAACATGGAAACTCCACCCAGATTGGGATTCGAACCGGGAATCCCTAGTGCTGAGAGGAGAACATGCTAAACCACTAAGCCACCGTGCCGGAAACATCCATCCATTATCTTCCACTTTATCCTCTATTAGGGTCGGAGGGGGGGGGGGGGGGGTTCTCCATGCCCATCCAAGGGAGAACGTTTCGGGCGCTGGGCAGATACACCCAGGACAGGGGGGCAATCTATCACTGGACACACACTCACTCACACAGACATACACACTCTATATGGGGCAATTTGGAGCATTCAATTGACATGATCTGGACTGTGTTGTGATGTTGGACTGTGGGAGGAAACCGGAGAACCCGGAGGAAACCCACACGGACACGGGGAGAACATGGACACTCCACCCTGATTGGGATTCGAACCGGGAATCCCTAGTGCTGAGGGGAGAACATGCCAACCACTAAGCCACCGTGCCACCCGGTTCGGAAACATTTGGACGTTAATTCGTGGAGCACGTGAATATAGCACAAGTTGCTGTAGCCGGAGGCGGGGCTTCTTAGTCGTGACGCGTTCACATCCACACACGTGGTTCAGTGACACAAAGCAGATTGTTTATGTTTTATTAAAGTTATCAGTGACGTAACGACCGTTTAATGCAGTTAATTAAAGTCGATCTCTCATTTTAATGATCTGCTGTTTAACATTTTTAATTAGGAGTGTTAATGAGCAACACTAAAGGCAGACGAGCGAGGAAAAAGAAGAGGAAGGAACGAGAACCGACTCTGAACCGTAGGTTTTAATTTAATTTAATTTATTATTATAAAATATTTCTTGTAATTAATGTCTCGTATACGTTTATAGTTCATGACAAACAGTCTGTCACTGAATGAAACTGGACTGGACAGCTGCATTGTGATATTAAGCTTGGTGGTTGGCATGTTCTCCTCTCAGCACTAGGGATTCCCGGTTCGAATCCCAATCTGGGTGGAGTTTCCATGTTCTCTCCGTGTCCGTGTGGGTTTCCTCCGGGTTCTCCGCTTTCCTCCCACAGTCCAAAAACATGGATCATGTTAATTGAATTCTCTAAATTGCCCCATATAGAGTGTGTCTGTGTGAGTGAGTGTGTGTCCAGCGATGGATTGGTGTCCTGTCCTGGGTCTATCTGCCCAGCGCCCGAAACGTTCTCCCCTGGATGGGCATGGGGAACCCCCCCACGACCCTAATAGAGGATAAAGCAGAAGATAATGGATGGATCTTTCCGAACCGGGCGGCATGGTATCTTAGTTGTTGACATGTTCTCCTCTCAGCGCTGGGGATTCAGGTTCGAATCCCAATCTGGGTGGAGTTTCCATGTTCTCTCCGTGTCCGCGTGGGTTTCCTCCGGGTTCTCCGGTTTCCTCCCGCAGTCCAAAAACATGTATCAGGTCAATTGAGTTCTCCAAATTGCCCCATATAGAGTGTGTCTGTGTGAGTGAGTGTGTGTCCAGTGATAGATTGGCACCCTGTCCTGGGTGTATCTGCCCAGCGCCCGAAACGTTCTCCCCTGGATGGGCATGGGGAACCACCCCCGGCCCCCGCGACCCTAAAATAGGATAAAGCAGAAGATAATGGATGGATGTTACCGAACCGGGTGGCATGGTGGCTTAGTGGTTGGCATGTTCTCCTCTCAGCGTTGGGGATTCAGGTTTGAATCCCAATCTGGGTGGAGTTTCCATGTTCTCCCCGTGTCCACATAGGTTTCCTCCGGGTTTTCCGGTTTCCTCCCACAGTCCAAAAACATGCATCAAGTCAATTGAGTTCTCCAAATTGCCCCATATAGAGTGTGTGTGTGTGTGAGTGTGTGCCCAGCGATGGATTGGTGTCCTGTCCTGGGTCTATCTGCCCAGCGCCCCGAAACGTTCTCTCCTCACACAAACACACTCTATATGGGGCAATTTGGAGAATTCAGTTGACCTTGATCCATGTTTTTGGACTGTGGGAGAACCCGGAGGAAACCCACTCGGACACGGGGAGAACATGGAAACTCCACCCAGATTGGGATTCAAACCGGGAATCCCTAGCGCTGAGAGGAGAACATGCTAACCACTAAGGCATGGTATGGAACTAAGGAGCAGCCTGAATTTATGAACTGAATTGTGATCTTTCAGCTTCGTTGGCTCATGAGGCAGCGTTCGTGGAGCTGAGACGATGGCTGAAACAGAGCGGCTTCAATTCCAGATGTTTAACTCCGACGGATTTCTCAGGTCAGAGATTCTGGTTTTTAATTAGAAGAATTTAAGGATTAACGTTCAGATGTTCAGTGTTCTGTAGGGCGGCACGGTGGCTTAGTGGTTGGCATGTTCTCCTCTCAGCGCTAGGGATTCCCGGTTCGAATCCCCATCTGGGTGGAGTTTCCATGTTCTCCCCGTGTCCGCGTGGGTTTCCTCCGGGTTCTCCGGTTTCCTCCCACAGTCCAAAAACATGGATCAAGTCAATTGAATTCTCCAAATTGCCCCATATAGAGTGTGTCTGTGTGAGTGAGTGTGTGTCCGGCGATGGATTGGCGCCCTGTCCTGGGTCTTTTTGCCCAGCACCCGAAACGTTCTCCCCTGGATGGGCATGGGGAACCCCACCGCGACCCTAATAGAGGATAAAAGCGGGAGATAATGAATGAATGAATGTTCAGTGTTCTGATGTTACAGGATTATCGTTTTCTGATTAGATACGGGAAGAGGACTGATGTCTGCACGTTCTGTCAAGGTTTGTGTTTCTTTACAACTCTAAATGTAGAAAGTCAAAACTCTGTTGATGAAACATTATATAATAATAACAAATTAAAATGCATTTTGTCTAAGGGCGGCACGGTGGCTTAGTGGTTAGCATGTTCTCCTCTCAGCACTAAGGATTCCCGGTTCGAATCCCCATCTGGGTGGAGTTTCCATGTTCTCCCCGTGTCCGCATGGGTTTCCTCCGGGTTCTCCGGTTTCCTCCCACAGTCCAAAAACATGGATGAAGTCAATTGAATTCTTCAACATGCCCCATATAGAGTGTGTATGTGTGAGTGTGTGCCCAGTGACAGATTGCCCCCCTGTCCTGAGTATATCTGCCCAGCACCCAAAACGCTCTCCCCTGGATGGGCATGGGGACCCCCCCCCCCACGACCCTAATAGCTGGATAGACCCTAAAAGCTGGAGATAATGAATGGATACATTTTGTCTTCGTCATTTTTACGTTTAGATTTAACTATAAAGCTCGAACTATGGCATGTGTCTCAGTGTCAGTCAAAAGGAAGGGTCAGACAGAACGTGATAGTATCTACTAGGGGTGTCTTCAACTAAGGATTTTCATAGTCGAATCTGATTCGTCAGATTTTCCCTATAGTCGACTGATAGTCGAATCAGTTAAAATTTCACCACAAGATGGCGCTACAAGCGTGTTTTTTTTTTAAAAAGATTTTTTAAAATATTTTGTTATATATTTTATATTGTTAAAGCGCACACATCATTTAAAACTATTAAAAACTATTAACAGAAATTAGGATGATTTTTGACAATAGGCTATATATATAACGAAAACAAAGACATTTCATGTAAAAACTAATGCTTAACAGCAGCCATGGGCGCCCCCATGTGGTCAAAATGGTACATTCGACTATGAGGTTCATAGTCGACTACGGTTCTCCGAATCGAATCGTCGAATCAGCGAATATTGCAGCTCACCCCTAGTAAATAGTGCTATAGCACTAAATAATAGTAAACTACTACTGGAATCACACACTATATGGGCCAATGTAGAGCATCCATCCATCCATCATCTTCAGCTTTGTCCTCTATTAGGGTCGCGGGGGGGTTCCCCATGCCCATCCTGGGGAGAACGTTTCGGGCGCTGGGCAGATACACCCAGGACAGGACACCAATCTATTGCTGGACACACACTCACTCACACACTCTATATGGGGCAATTTGAAGAACTCAATTGAGTTGATCCAAGTTTTTGGTCTGTGGGAGGAAACCCACGTGGACACGGAGAACATGGAAACTCTGGTGCCGCCCTCTTGTATCTAAATAAAATACATTTCGGAGTCAGTTTTGAGGTTTGTTTTGTTTAATAATGTGATTTTTTTAGTGATTAATGATCTGTGTTTTTTTATAAAACAGGCCAACGAGCTGCTGATCGCTTTACCTGAGAAGTGTCTGCTGACCACAGACTCGGTTCTACAAAGTTACATGGGCGACTTTATAAAGAGGTACGGAAACAGTGAGCGTAATCTGTTGTCATGTTAATCTGGAGAGTTTGTCCATCCATTATCTTCCGCTTTATCCTCTATTAGGGTCGCGGGGGGGGGGGGTTCCCTATGCCCATCCAGGGGAGAACGTTTCGGGCGCTGGGCAAATACACCCAGGACAGGGCGCCAATCCATCACTGGACACACACTCACTCACACACAGACACACTCTATATGGGGCAATTTGGAGAACTCAGTTGACCTTGATCCATGTTTTTGGACTGTGGGAGGAAACCGGAGAACCTGGAGGAAACCCACGGGGACACGGGGAGAACATGGAAACTCCACCCAGATTGGGATTCGAACCGGGAATCCTTAGTGCTGAGAGGAGAACATGCCAACCACTAAGCCACCGTGCCTCCTGGATTGTTTGTCTGTTGGTTTAATGGAAAATGAAATTGTATTAATTTTAATTTAATCCATTATCTTCTGCTTTATTCTCTATTAGGATCGTGGGGGGGTTCCTCATGCCCATCCA
>JAFMOC010000329.1:700000-879633 GCA_019802505.1 Corydoras sp. C115 | reverse complement strand
AGGGGTTGCCCACCCAACTTTTATGATCCCTCATGGATAAGTGCCACAACTATAAACCTCTAGGAATAATGGTCACAGTTACTGTACATCCTTACAAACTACGGTTGCCACAACTACTACAGTAAAGGTTGTCACAACTATAATAATACCTCATAAACTTCATAGCTGCCACAAATATTATTATCCCTCTGTAGGGAGAGTCGGCACAAATAGTGTAATCCTTACAAACTACGGTTGCCACAACTACTATTATACCTATTAAGGGTTGTCACAACTACCATAATACCTCATAAACTTCATAGCTGCCACAAATATTATTATCCCTCTGTAAGGAGAGTCGGCACAAATAGTGTAATCCTTACAAACTACGGTTGCCACAACTACTATTATACCTATTAAGGGTTGCCACAACTACCATAATGCCTCATAAACTTCATAGCTGCCACAAATATTATTATCCCTCTGTAAGTTCAGTTGGCACAACCAGTGGAATCCTTATAAACTACGGTTGCCACAACTACTATTATACCTATTAAGGGTTGCCACAAATACCATAATACCTCATAAACGTCATAGCTTGCCCACAAATATTACCCCTCTATATGGACGTTTGGCACAACTAGTGGAATCCTTATAAACTACGGTTGCAAACTACTCTTATACCTATTAAACTAGGGTTGCCACAAAATACCATAATACCTCAAACCATAGCTGCCCACAAATATTTATTATCCCTCTAAAATGGACAGTACTATAATACCTCATGAACCATAGCTGGCACAAATAGTATTATCCCTCTATGAGGACAGTTGGCACAACTAGTGTAATCCTTATAAACTATGGTTGCCACAACTACTATTATACCTATTAAACAAGGGTTGCCACAACTACCATAATACCTCAAAAACCATAGCTGCCACAAATATTATCCCTCTATGAGGACAGTTGGCACAACTGGTGTAATCCTTATAAACTACGGTTGCCACAACTATTATTATACCTATTAAGGGTTGCCACAACTACCATAATACCTCATAAACCATAGCTGCCACAAATATTATCCCTCTATATGGACAGTTGGCACAACTAGTTTAATCCTTATAAACTATGGTTGCCAAAACTACTATTATACCTATTAAGGGTTGCCACAACTAGTATAATACCTCATAAACTTCATAGCTGCCACAAATATTATCCCACTATGAGGACAGTTGGCACAACTAGTGTAATCCTTACAAACTACGGTTGCCACAACTACTATTATACCTATTAAGGGTTGCCACAACTACCATAATGCCTCATAAACTTCATAGCTGCCACAAATATTATTATCCCTCTGTAAGTTCAGTTGGCACAACCAGTGGAATCCTTATAAACTACGGTTGCCACAACTACTATTATACCTATTAAGGGTTGCCACAAATACCATAATACCTCATAAACGTCATAGCTGCCACAAATATTACCCCTCTATATGGACAGTTGGCACAACTAGTGGAATCCTTATAAACTACGGTTGCAACAACTACTCTTATACCTATTAAACTAGGGTTGCCACAAATACCATAATACCTCAAACCATAGCTGCCACAAATATTATTATCCCTCTAAATGGACAGTTGGCACAACTAGTGTAATCCTTATAAACTATGGTTGCCACAACTACTATAATACCTCATGAACCATAGCTGGCACAAATAGTATTATCCCTCTATGAGGACAGTTGGCACAACTAGTGTAATCCTTATAAACTATGGTTGCCACAACTACTATTATACCTATTAAACAAGGGTTGCCACAACTACCATAATACCTCAAAAACCATAGCTGCCACAAATATTATCCCTCTATGAGGACAGTTGGCACAACTGGTGTAATCCTTATAAACTACGGTTGCCACAACTATTATTATACCTATTAAGGGTTGCCACAACTACCATAATACCTCATAAACCATAGCTGCCACAAATATTATCCCTCTATATGGACAGTTGGCACAACTAGTTTAATCCTTATAAACTATGGTTGCCAAAACTACTATTATACCTATTAAGGGTTGCCACAACTAGTATAATACCTCATAAACTTCATAGCTGCCACAAATATTATCCCACTATGAGGACAGTTGGCACAACTAGTGTAATCCTTATAAATTACGGTTGCCATAAACACTGTAATTCCACCTTGAAGATAAAGTGATTCTCACAGGTATTCATTTTCATTAAGGTCCCAACTTTCTGTAGAGCTGGCTCAAGAGCAGAGGAGGTTTTGTTTTGGTTGTTCCGTCATGTCTTGAGATCTTTCCGCTGCAGGTGGAGGTGAAGCCCGGACTGTTTGTCGTACTGAAATTCCACTCTTAAAAAAGTTCTTTGCATCAATCTTCCAGATTCTTCTCGTGCACAAGCTGGATGGTCATTACGAGTCCAAATTCGTTCCTGTCTTCGTTCCCCTGTGGATCTCACTAGTAACGCTGATGGCAACGACCTTCGGGCAGAAAGGGGGCAATCACTGTGAGTCACATGTTTCCTAAATTGTCATTTAAGATACGACCAGATAAGATAACCTTTTATTATTCCGCAGGGGGAAATGTGTATTAATACATCAGCATTGAAGATAATGAGACATAAATATATTAAACATATTAACCAGATAAAAGTAAAAAGACTATAAAAATAAATAAAATCTAAAGTAAGGTTTAAAAAAAGCATGGATTAAGCAGGGTTTATAATATAATCTGAATTGATTAATATAATCTAGATGACCGCTGTGTTCAGAACCAGGGAGGTGCAATTCTATCGCGTTACCACCAGATGTCACCAGAAACAATATAAATGTACAAAGTGGCCTCTGCTGGTGAAATTGCAGATCCTCTGTTATGTTGTTCCATCCATTATCTTCCGCTTTATCCTCTATTAGGGTCGCGGGGGGGGTTCCCCATGCCCATCCAGGAGAGAACGTTTAGGGTGCTGGGCAGATACACCCAAGACAGGGGGGCAATCTATCACTGGGCACACACTCACTCACAACACACATATGGGGCAATCTGGAGAACTCAATTGACCTTGATCCATGTTTTTGGACTGTGGGAGGAAATCGGAAAACCCGGAGGAAACCCACGCAGATACGTGGAGGACATGGAAACTCCACCCAGATTGGGATTCGAACTGGGAATCCCCTGAGGAGAACATGCCAACCACTAAGCCACCATGCCACCCCTGTTATGTTGTTATTAAAACATTTTATTTAAAGTCAAGGGGTGGCTTAGTGGTTTGGCATGTTCTCCTCTCAATGCTAAGGATTCCCGGTTCGAATCCCAATCTGGGTGGAGTTTCCATGTTCTCCCCGTGTCCGTGTGGGTTTCCTCCGGGTTCTCCGGTTTCCTCCCACAGTCCAAAAACATGGCTCAAGGTCAACTGAGTTCTCCAAATTGCCCCATATAGAGTGTGTTTGTGTGAGTGAGTGTGTGTCCAGCGATAGATTGCCCACCGTCCTGGGTGTATCTACCCAGCACCTGAAACGTTCTCTCCTGGATGGGCATGGGGAACCCCCCCCCCCCACGACCCTAATAGAGGATAAAGTGGAAGATGATGGATGGATTTTTAGTCAGATCATGCGCCTGAGCCACATTTTGGCACATTATCATAGTAAACATAGTAAACGTTATTTGGATGTTTGACAATCCACCCCCCTCCACCCATCGCTGTAGGGTTTAACTGTCCTGCTATATACACTGTTTACGAAAATGAAGGGGGCAATTGCATTAGAGAGGAAACATTAAAATGCTCTCACCTGTGAAGAAAACAGACTGCCATTGGTGGACCTGCCAAGCCGATTGGCAGTTCAAATCACCATGTCGACCAAACCTGCCATTATAATAATAATAATAAGAAGAAGAAATTTTATTTGTAGTGCACTTTACATTTGATCACAAATCTCAAAGTGCTACATGATGAAAGCAAATAACAACATATAAAAGCAAAAATCAGTTAATAATGGTAACTGATTTTTGCTTTTATATGTTGTTATTATATCTTTATATGTTGTTATTATTGGCCCTTTAAGGACGATTCTTAACCCTCATTGTACGGGGGGTGCAGTATAATGTAGGGGTGTCTTCAACTAATTATTTTCATAGTCGAATCTGATTCGTCAGATTTTCCTTATAGTCGACTGATAGTCGAATCAGTTAAAATTTCACCACATGATGGCGCTATAAGCGTGGTTTTTAAAAAATATTTTTCATTCATTCATTCATTATCTCCCGCTTTATCCTCTATTAGGGTCGCGGTGGGGTTCCCCATGCCCATCCAGGGGAGAACGTCTCGGGCGCTGGGCAGATAGACCCAGGACAGGGTGCCAATCCATCGCTGGGCACACACTCACTCACACAGACACACACTATATGGGGCAATTTTGAGAATTCAATTGACTTGATCCATGTTTTTGGACTGTGGGAGGAAACCGGAGAACCCGGAGGAAACCCACGCAGACACGGGGAGAACATGGAAACTGCACCCAGATGGGGATTCAAACCGGGAATCCCTAGCGCTGAGAGGCGAACGTGCTAACCACTAAGCCACCGTGCCGCCTTGCTTTATTAATGTGTAGCCTATTGTTAAAGCGCGCACATCATTAAAAAAAAAAATATTAACAGAAATTAGGATGATTTTATTTGACAAAAGGCTATATATATAACGAAAACAAAGACATTTCATGTAAAAACTAATGCTTAGCAGCAGCCATGGGCACCCCCATGTGGTCAAAATGGTACATTCGACTATGAGGTTCATAGTCGACTACGGTTCTCCAAATCGAATCAGCGAATATTGTGTTTATAGTGTTATCTGCTTTTTTTTAGAAGAATTTACTATTCTTAACTTTGCTTTTATATGTTGTTAGTTGTTATATGTTGTAGCACTTTGAGATTTGTGATCAAATGTAAAGTGCACTACAAATAAAATTTATTATTATTATTATTATTGCAGCTCACCCCTAGTATAATGACCCCAGTATTCTTAAAAACCTCCAAACCAATGAGGTCACACTGTGCGGTGCCTTCTGTTCTTCACTGCAGAACAGGGCACGTACCGGTTAATGCCCTCCTGCTGCACTGTCCCGCTCGCCATGTGTCCATACTCTCAAGAGCAACGTCCGGATGTGCCACCTAAACGAGCCGGCGGTGCCGCTCCGCGCCCTCGGGTTCCTCGTTGCGTACGGCGGCGATTGATTCTTTCCCGTCTCTCCCCAGGGTGGTTCGGCATCCGGAAGGACTTCTGCCAGTTCCTCCTCGAGCTCTTCCCGTTCCTGAGGGAGTACGGCAACATCTCCTACGACCTGCAGCACGAGGACTCGGAGGTGTCTGAGGAGCTCCCCGCCCACGAGGCGCCCAAAACGGGACCCATGTTCCACAAGAAGACCGGCGTGGTCATCACGCAGAGTCCGGGGAAATACTTCGTCCCGCCGCCCAAGCTGTGCATCGACATGCCGGATTAAGGGTCCGGCGGCGAGACCCCAAGTGCGGCCGTCCTGCACCAGGTGTCCACAGAGCGAGGAACGGGGAACAATAGGACATTAGAATGTCTCCGCTGTGGTTCGAGCAGGTGGAACATGTTCTCATACCGTACCTCTGTCTACCTACACTCCCCATAAGACAAAAACATGACCCTTCCCCCGGCGTAAGCCGTGCATGATGTAAGCGTGAGTTGTGCGGGGAAGCGTCCCGGTCGATCCCAGGCCGATCCCGTCCTTTGGGTCGGATCGGTGACCGCAGTATGTCCGCTGGACCGCCGAGCGACCCCCTAACCGTATACCACAGATCTCCTTCACCTCCGAACCTTCGGATATAGCAGTATTTAAAATCCTGGACGCCACTCCACCTTGTATTCCTCACCTAAATAACGCAGAGGACGATTGAACACTAGCACTTGAGTAGATGAAACACTTCGGAGTCGTGTATTTAATCATTTTTATCCCCAAGCAGAAATATCCGATGTGTACAGACTGAACTCAGCTGGCCTGAGTGAGCAGCTACCGAACACCACGGACCAATCTGCCCTCTGTGGGGGACGAAGGAGGAGTGCGGGTGCCGAAAGCCCGCAGCTGGGAGGGCGGTATCGGGGGTGGAGGGCATGTTAATCCGTATGACATCACTCCTCTTTTTTTTTTTTTTTTTTTTTCCAAAAGTGACAATCTGTAGCAATTTAAACTGACTGACAGTAAAGGCTTTTGCAGATATCGCCGAGTCGGCGCATTTTTTTTTAATGTTCTGTTGATCTGGGGGTGGGGGGGGGTGGGGGGTCTCACTGCCGTTATGATCATTACATCGAGTTCAGTGTCTGAATGAAAGCACGTTCTTGTTCTCAGGTCCTGACGGTGGAACGCGCTGAGAGAGGCAAGAACGGGTGGATGTGACGGTTCCTGAGTTCTCATTTAACATCCATCCATCATCTTCAGCTTTATCCTCTATCAGGGTCGCGGTGGGGTTCCCCATGCCCATCCAGGGGAGAACGTTTCGGGCGCTGGGCAGATAGACCCAGGACAGAACGCCAATCTATCGCTGGACACACTCACTCACACAAACACTATAAATGGAGCAATTCATTCATTCATCCATTATCTCCTGCTTTATCCTCTATTAGGGTCGCGGTGGGGTTCCCCATGCCCATCCAGGGGAGAACGTCTCGGGCGCTGGGCAGATACACCCAGGACAGGGCGCCAATCCATCGCTGGGTACCCACTCACACACTCAAACACACTCTATATGGGGCAATTTGGAATACTTAATTGACTTGATCCATGTTTTTGGACTGTGGGAGGAAAGTGGAGAACCCGGAGGAAACCCGCGCGGACACGGGGAGAACATGAAAACTCCACCCGGATTGGGATTCGAACCAGGAATCCCCAGTGCTGAGAGGAGAACATGCTAAACCACCATGCCGCCCTCATTTAAGATCATAGCCTTTTATTATTATGAATATTAAGTACTCAGAATATTAACTATTAAGTATTCTGATTCTGATGATATCCATCCATTATCTTCCGCTTTATCCTCTATTAGGGTCGCGGGGGGTGGGGGGTTCCCCATGCCCATCCAGGGGAGAACATCTCGGGCGCTGGGCAGATACACCCAGGACAGGGGGGCATTCTATTGCTGGACACACACTCACTCACACAGACACACTCTATATGGGGCAATCTGGAGAACTCAATTAACCTTGATCCATGTTTTTGGACTGTTCTCCGAAACCGGAGAACCCGGAGGAAACCCACGCGGACACTGGTACAACATGGAAACGCCACCTAGTGCTGAGAGTAGCACATGCTAAACCACTAAGCCACCATGTCACACTGATTATATCCCTTAAGGGAAAATGTGGATTATTACAGCAGCATCAAAGATGATGTGGAAAAACAAATATAAATAAAAGATATTCACAAGCTAAAAGTAAAAAGACTATAAAATAAATAAAATACAAAAATAGAGTTAAAAAAAATCCAATAGATTAATCAGGATTTATAATCTGATTTGATTAATTTCGGTTGGGTTTTATTTGGGAGGTGCAATTCTAACGCGTCACCACCAGATGTCGCCAGAAACAATAAATGTACAGTGCTGGTGAAATTGCAGCTCCTCTGATGTGTTATTAAATCCATCCATTATCTTCCGCTTTATCCGCTATTAGGGTCGCGGGGGGTGGGGTTCCCCATGCCCATCCAGGGGAGAACGTTTCAGGTGCTGGGCAGATACACCCAGGACAGGGGGTAATCTATCACTGAGCACACACTCACTCACACACACACTCTATATGGGGCAATTTGGAGAACTCAAATGACTTGATCCATGTTTTTGGACTGTGGGAGGAAACCGGAGAACCCAGAGGAACCTCCACCCAGATGGGGATTTGAACTGGGAATCCCTAGTGCTGAAAGGAGAACATGCCAACCACTAAGCCACCATATATCATAATCGTATATATAATATATATATATATATATATATATTTGAATATATTGATATCTGTTACCAAAACTGAAAATGATGTCGTGGGTTACAGTGATTCAACAATGCAT
Source organism: Corydoras sp. C115 (assembly GCA_019802505.1). Classification (NCBI taxonomy): domain Eukaryota; kingdom Metazoa; phylum Chordata; class Actinopteri; order Siluriformes; family Callichthyidae; genus Corydoras; species Corydoras sp. C115. The sequence continues at coordinate 871,563 of JAFMOC010000329.1, read as the reverse complement.
CAGTCCTAGTGACACGTTCATGACTGAGTCATGGGTTACAGGGGGTCAGTTGAGTCATGAAAGTCACAAGGGGTTCAGGACTGAGTCTGTAGTCTGACACGTCACAGGGGTCAGCCTGAGTCTGGGTCTGAGGGTTCACGTAATCAGACTCAGGGGTCAGACTGAGTCTGGGTCTGAGGTCACAGGGGTCAGCCTGAGTCTGGGTCTGAGGTCACAGGGGGTCACTGAGTCTGGGTCTGAGGTCACAGGGGTCAGACTGAGTCTGGGTCTGAGGTCACAGGGGTCAGACTGAGTCTGGGGGTCCTGAGGTCACAGGGGTCAGTTTGAGTCTGGTCTGAGGTCACAGGGGTCAGACTGAGTCTGGGTCTGAGGTCACAGGGGTCAGACTGAGTCTGGGTCTGAGGTCACAGGGGTCAGACTGAGTCTGGGTCTGAGGTCACAGGGGTCAGACAGGTTCCCGGCAGCCCACAGTTTATTTGTGTATTTATTTATATCGTTTTTTTATAACAGTACATTGTCTCACAGCAGCTTCACGGTGCTCTAAGCCTGAACCTCTGAAGCCAACCAAACATTCTCTGCTATTTGTTTTGTTTTCAAACGGAAGAAACCTTGTGAGGACCGGGGCCGAGTGAGGGGCTCGGCTTCCTTAAGCAAGCACACAGATTTAGGACAATACTTTACAAATTGTGTATGTAATCAAGTGTCCATTTAAAACAACGGGAGCACCTTGCCCCCCCCCCCCAATAAGCCTACTGGACACACACTCACACACACATACTCTATATGGGGCAATTTGGAGAATTCAATTGACCTTGAGCCATGTTTTTGGACTATGGGAGGAAAGCGGAGAACCCGGAGGAAACCCACGCGGACACAGGGGGAGCATGAAAACTTCACCCAGATTGGGACTTTGTAGTTAATTATTAAACATTATGGGGTTGTTTAGGTGCCCAGCGATAGATTGGCGCCCTGTCTGGGTGTATCTGCCCAGCGCCCGAGACGTTCTCCCCTGGATGAGCATGGGGAACCCCACCGCGACCCTAATAGAGGATAAAGCGGGAGATAATGAATGAATGGGGTTGTTTAGGTCAATCCACCCCCCTCCACCCACCACTGTAGGGTTATCCCATCCTGCTGTATACACTGTTTACAAAAATGAAGAGGGGAACTGCATTGGAGAGGCAACATTAAGACAACAGAAGATGGAACCTTGAGCGGCACGGTGGCTAAGTGGTTTAGCATGTTCTCCTCTCGGCGCTGGGGATTCCTGGTTCAAATCGCAATCTGGGTGGAGTTTCCATGTTCTCCCCGTGTCCGCGTGGGTTTCCTCCGGGTTCTCCGGTGTCCGCGTCCTGGTTCGAATCCCAATCTTGGTGAAGTTTCCATGCTCTCCCCGTGTCCGTGTGGGTTTCCTCCGGGTTCTCTGGTTTCCTCCCACAGTCCAAAAACATGGATCAAGGTCAATTGAATTCTCCAAATTGCCCCATATGTGTGTTGGGAGTGAGTGTGTGCCCAGTGATAGATTGCCCCCCCTGTCCTGGGTGTATCTGCCCAGCACCCGAAACTTTCTCCCCTGGGCATGGGGAACTAACCCCCCCCCCGCGACCCTAATAAAGGATAAAGCAGAAGCTAATGATGGACGGATATTTATTATAGCAGGGTGGCATGGTGGCTAAGTGGTTTAGCATGTTCTCCTCTCGGCGCTGGGGATTCCTGGTTCAAATCACAATCTGGGTGGAGTTTCCATGTTCTCCCCAAGTCCGCGTGGGTTTCCTCCGGGTTCTCCGGCTTCCTCCCACAGTCCAAAAACATGGATCAAGTTCAATTGAATGCTCCAAATTGCCCCATATAGAGAGTGTGTGTGTGTGTGTCCAGTGATAGATTGCCCCCCCCTGTCCTGGGTGTATCTGCCCAGCGCCCGAAATGTTCTCCCCTGGATGGGCATGGGGAACCCCCCCCCCCACGACCCTAATAGAGGATAAAGCTGAAGATAATGGATGGATGGAGATGGAACCTGCTCTCACCTCATGTGAGATTACAGAGTGAATGATGTCATCAGGGCAGAACGCAGAACGGGTGGATGGGACTTTCTAAAGTTTGGTACCAAGTCAAAATCTCAAGTGCATCGTCTCAAAGCAGCTTCACAGAGTTCTAAGCTTGAACACCCAAAGAACATACCAAAGCGACAGTGATGAATACAAAATGCCTGGTTTGGTTTTGTTTTAAGATGAAACTCCATGAGGGCCAAGGCTTATTGGGGGGCAAGCTGCTCCCGTTGTTTTAAATGGACGATTGATTATATACACGATTTGTAAAGTATTGTCCTAAATCTGTGTGCTTGCTTAAGGAAGCCGAGCCCCTCACTCGGCCCCGGTCCTCACAAGGTTTCTTCCGTTTGAAAACAAAACAAATAGCAGAGAATGTTTGGTTGGCTTCAGAGGTTCAGGCTTAGAGCACCGTGAAGCTGCTGTGAGACAATGTACTGTTATAAAAAAACGATATAAATAAATACACAAATAAACTGTGGGCTGCCGGGAACCTGTCTGACCCCTGTGACCTCAGACCCAGACTCAGTCTGACCCCTGTGACCTCAGACCCAGACTCAGTCTGACCCCTGTGACCTCAGACCCAGACTCAGTCTGACCCCTGTGACCTCAGACCCAGACTCAGTCTGACCCCTGTGACCTCAGACCCAGACTCAGTCCGACCCCTGTGAACGTGTCACTAAGGACTGATGCATGAAGTGTGGATGATCAACTGATAACCCATGACATCATTCAGTACAGAAATCATGTATTCAATATATATATATATGGTGGCTTAGTGGTTCAGCATGTTCTCCTCTCAGCGCTAGGGATTCCTGGTTCAAATCCCAATCTGGGTGGAGGTTCCTCTGGGTTCTCCGGTTTCCTCCCACAGTCCAAAAACATGGATCAAGTCATTTGAGTTCTCCAAATTGCCCCATATAGAGTGTGTGTGAGTGAGTGTGTGCCCAGTGATAGATTGCCCCCCTGTCCTGGGTGTATCTGCCCAGCGCCCGAAACTTTCTCGCCTTCTCGGACAAACACACACTCTATGGGGCAATTTAGACCATTCAGTTGACCTTGAATCTATGTTTTTGGACTATGGGAGGAAACCGGAGAACCCGGAGGAAACCCACACGGACACTTTAGAATGCAAACCTGGATCCCCAGCGAGCGCTAACCTGAGAGGTGGTGGACCTGTTAACTACTAGGCCACCTGTAATAATACATCCATCTTCCACTTTATCCTCTATTAGGGTCGGGGGGGGGGGGGGGGTTCCCCATGCCCATCCAGGGGAGAACGTTTCGGGCGCTGGGCAGATACACCCAGGACAGGGGGGCAATCTATCACTGGGCACACACTCACTCACACAGACACACTCTATATGGGGCAATTTGGAGAATTCAATTCATCTTGAATCCATGTTTTTGGACTGTGGGAGGAAACCGGCGAACCCGGAGGAAACCCACGCGGACACGGGGAGAACATGCAAACTGCACCCAGATTGGGATTCAAACCGGGAATCCCCAGTGCTGAGAGGAGAACATGCTAAACCACTAAGCCACCATACCACCCATCATAATAAATCATATAGTTTTAATATAACATATATATATAAATTGGGGCGGCACGGTGGCTTAGTGCTTTAGCATGTTCTCCTCTCAGCGCTGGGGATCCAGGATCGAATCCCAATCTGGGTGGAGTTTCCATGTTCTCCCCGTGTCCGCGTGGGTTTCCTCCGGGTTCTCCGGTTTCCTCCCACAGTCCAAAAACATGGCTCAAGGGCAATTGAATTCTCCAAATTGCCCCATATAGAGTGTGTTTGTGTGAGTGAGTGTGTGCCCAGTGATAGATTGCCCCCCTGTCCTGGGTGTATCTGCCTAGCGCCCGAAACGTTCTCCCCTGGATGGGCATGGGGAAACCCCCAAGTGCCCCTAATAGAGGATAAAGCTGAAGATGATGGATAGATGTATTATTACAGGTGGCCTAGTAGTTAACAGGTCCACCTCTCAGATTAGCGCTCGCTGGGGATCCAGGTTTGCATTCTAATGTGTCCGTGTGGGTTTCCTCCGGGTTCTCCAGTTTCCTCCCATAGTGCAAAAACATAGATTCAAGGTCAACTGAATGGTCTAAATTGCCCCATATAGTGTGTGTTTGTCCGAGAAGGTGAGAACGTTTCGGGCGCTGGGCAGATACACCCAGGACAGGGGGGCAATCTATCACTAGGCACACACTCTATATGGGGCAATTTGGAGAACTCAAATGACTTGATCCATGTTTTTGGACTGTGAGTGAGTGTGTGCCCAGCGATAGATTGGCGTCCTGTCCTGGATGTATCTGCCCAGCGCCCGAAACGTTCTCCCCTGGATGGGCATGGGGAACCCCCCCCCCCCCACACCCCCGTGACCCTAATAGAGGATAAAGCGGAAGATGGGTGTGTATAAATGTCTTGTGTTTTTTACAGAGTGGTTTGTTGTAAAGTCATTCAGAGTGACTGCTGACTTGTTTCGAGCTCATTTTATTTACATAGACTGAGTCCATGCAAATGACGCCACACTTCTGCTGCATCAGCCTTCGTGTTTTTTTGGGTTGTTTTTTGTGCTTAAAACCTTTTAAGTTTATATTTAATACCTCGTTCCTTTAAAAGAACCCTGAGTGTTGGGGGTGGGTCGTGAACACACAGCCGCTCGGTGTGTAATAACACAGTGGAGCTATTCTAATATATTCTGGCCGGGTGACGTCACCGCCTGGGCTCGCGCGGCTCCACCCGGCGGGCCGCGCGCTCACCGGCGATGGGCATTCCGGCTCTTTTCAGCGAGAGCCGGTTCTTTTGGCTCGGCTCTCTAAAAAGAGCCGGCTCGTTCGGCTCCCAAGTGACTTTTTTGTCGCTGAAATCAGTTTAATTACCCAATTATTAAAAATGACTAATTATTAAAATTATTATATTATTATTATATATATTATATAAAAAATTATAAAAATTACTATTGTAAAAACACGTTATCAATGTTTATTTTTAATAATAGGGTTTTATTTACATACTTATCATGGAACAGATTGCTACACAAATAATATATAATGAATAGAAATACAACGGGGTGGCACGGTGGCTTGATGGTTTTGCATGTTCTCCTCTCAGCGCTAGGGATTCCCGGTTTGAATCACCATCTGGGTGGAGGTTCCTCTGGGTTCTCTGGTTTCCTCCCACAGTCCAAAAACATGGATCAAGTCATTTGAGTTCTCCTTTGCCCCATATAGAGTGTGGGTGGAGTTTCCATGTTCTCCCCGTGTCCGTGTGGGTTTCCTCTGGGTTCTCTGGTTTCCTCCCACAGTCTAAAAACAGGTGAATTGAAGGCTCCAAATTGCCCCATATAGAGTGTATCTGTGTGAGTGAGTGTGTGCCCAGTGATAGATTGCCCCCCTGTACTGGGTGGATCTGCCCAGCGCCCGAAATGTTCTCCCCTGGATGGGCATGGGGAACCCCCCCACGACCCTAATAGAGGATAAAGCGGGAGATAATGGATGGAAGGTTTGTACAGGGGCGGCACAGTGGCTTAGTAGTTTAGCATGTTCTCCTCTCAGCGCTGGGGATTCCCGGTTCGAATCCCAATCTGGGTGGAGTTGGCTTGTTCTCCCCGTGTCCGCGTGGGTTTCCTCCGGGTTCCTCCCACAGTCCAAAAACATGGATCAAGGTCAATTGAATTCTCCAAATTGCCCCATATAGAGTGTGTGTGTGCCCAGCGATAGATTGCCCCCCTGTCCTGTTTGTATCTGCCCAGCGCCCGAAACGTTCTCCCCTGGATGGGCATGGATGGAAACACCCCCCTCCCCCACGCGACCTCTGGGTTCTCCGGTTTCCTCCCACTGTCCAAAAACATGTATCAAAGGCAAGTGAATTCTCCAAATTGCCCCATATAGAGTGTGTGTGAGTGAGTGAGTGTGTGCACAGGGGATAGATTGCCCCCCTGTCCTGGGTCTATCTGCCCTGCGCTCGAAACGTTCTCCCCTGGATGGGCATGGGGAACCCCCCCACCCGGAGGAAACCCACGCGGACACGGGGAGAACATGGAAACTCCACCCAGATGGGGATTCGAACCGGGAATCCTTAGCGCTGAGAGGAGAACATGCCAAACCACTAAGCCACCAGTAGAGGATAAAGCAGTGGTTTTCTTCACATAACCAGCTATTCTCAGAGTGTGTGTGTGTGTGTGTGTGTGCAGGCAAGAACCGGCTCTCCTCGTTCGCTTCAAAGAGCCGACTCTTAGCGATCCGGATCGTTCACAACCGACTCGTCGTCACCAGCGCTCACAAAACAAGTTGAGGCGCAGGTCCGAGAACCATGGCGCCGGCGAGCCGAGCTTAAGCTTAAACTTTCCCCCGCGGTGAGGAGCATGTAACAGGGTTCTCCCCGCTCTCCAGCCCGGACCGCCATGCTCCCGAACCGCCGCCTTCCACTTACAAACGGAAAGTTCGGCTCCGGCAGCTAAACCGTCAGCCAGCGGCCAGCTGAGGCGCTTCACACGGCTTTAGAAACTTCAAATAAAGGCTTCTTCGGAGCGTTAACCCCGCGGCAGCTCGCTCGGCTCCGTGTCCGTCAGAAGGGCTTCACCCTGCGGCGGACGAAACCATGGCGCACTCGCCGGTCGCCGTTCAAGTTCCCGGAATGCAGGTAAGCTTTAAAGCGCCGCGGAGCCCGACAGCCATGACACACGGACTTCAACGTCTCCTACCCGTTTTCCGACTCGTCCCGCCCTCCTGCGGTGTTGATTGGCTGGTCGGGCGTTCGTTTCATCCGTTCAGCCACCCGACGAATACAAACTCGACGACGGCCAATCCCATCCCAGGAGGCGGGTCTTGCCCGAAAATGGGTGGGTTACGTATCTGGATCGCCACTACCTGGCGACGGCGAACTTCAGGCTTCGCTTTGATGTTATTGGTTTTTCTGCGCTGTACGAAACGGACAGGCTATTTTTATAAACTGCTTTAGTTTATATTAACCAGGTTATCTAGTTACATAAGTAAAGTTTGACGGACTTTTCAGTTTGTTTCGTTTGTTTTTTGCCACATCGTAACCTCTCAGTGTTTTAATCTCGAGCTGTAGGTTTAATCCGTTTAATATGATAATTTACTCAAACCGTTGTGGTTTCACTCTGTGTGTGTGTGTGTGTGTGTGTGTGTCCACCTGTGTGAGTGGCGCCACACCCGTATTCGTGCTCCGCCGGACGGAGTTGTTGATTGATTATGGTGGAGTTGATAGGTGGAGTGGTTTATAGAGGGAGGCGGAGTTGATAGAGGTGGAGTTGATAGGTGGAGTGGTTTATAGAGGGAGGCGGAGTTGATAGAGGCAGAGTTGATAGAGGCGGAGTTGATAGAGGCGGAGTTGATAGAGGCGGAGTTGATGGAGGTGGAGTGGTTGAGGCGGAGTGGTTTATAGAGGGAGGCGGAGTTGATAGAGGTGGAGTTGATAGGTGGAGTGGTTTATAGAGGGAGGCGGAGTTGATAGAGGCGGAGTGGTTTATAGAGGGAGGCGGAGTTGATAGAGGCGGAGTTGATAGAGGCGGAGTTGATAGAGGTGGAGTGGTTGAGGCGGAGTGGTTTATAGAGGGAGGCGGAGTTGATAGAGGCGGAGTTGATAGAGGCGGAGTTGATAGAGGCAGAGTGGTTTATAGAGGGAGGCGGAGTTGATAGAGGCGGAGTTGATAGAGGCGGAGTTGATAGAGGCGGAGTTGATAGAGGTGGAGTGGTTGAGGCAGAGTGGTTTATAGAGGGAGGCGGAGTTGATGGAGGTGGAGTGGTTTATAGAGAGAGGCGGAGTTGATAGAGGCGGAGTTGATAGAGGCGGAGTTGATAGAGGTGGAGTTGATAGAGGTCGGATGGTTTATAGAGAGAGGCGGAGTTAATAGAGGTGGAGTTGTTTATAGAGAGCGGTGGAGTTGTTGGTTGAGGTGAAGTTTTTGAGGCGGAGTGATTGAGAGTTAGGCAGAGTTGTTGAGGCGGAATTGATAGATGTGGAGTTGTTGGTGGAGGTGGAGTGGTTTATAGAGGGAGGTGGAGTTGTTGAGGGGGAGAGGTTTAAAGAGGGAGGCGGAGTTATTGAGGCGGAGTTGTTGAGGGGGGAGTGGTTTATGGAGGGAGGAGGAGTTGTTGAGGCGTTGTGGTTTATAGAGGGAGGCGGAGTTGTTGGTTGAGGGAGGCGGAGTTGTTGGATGAGGTGGAGTTGTTGATTTGAGGTTAATTACTGTTCCTTTGTTTAAAACTTAATTGTAACGGGGCATCACATCACAGATAATAAATAATAATAAATACGCCCTCTTTATTTAACTGTAGGATTTCTGATGTGGTGGCAGCAGGTGGCGTCATTACATCACAGGATGAAGGTCTTGGGTCCTTGGAAGGACAAAGGTGGCCACAACTACTATAAGCCCTAATAAACATTAATTGCCACATCTAGTACAATCCCCCGTGAGCGGCGGTTGCCATGACTACTATAATCCCTCATGAGCGGCGGTTGCAAAAACTACAACAATCCATCGTAAACAGCAGTTCCTACAACCACTATAATCCTTTGTAAACAGAGTATTATGACTACTAATCCCTAATGACCAGGGGTTGCCAATAATACTATAATTCCTCATAAACTGCAGTTGCCATGATTACTATAATCCCTCATGAACACCAGTTACCATTACTCTAATCCATCAAAAAGAGCGGTTGCCACAAATACTATAATTCCTCATAAACTGTAGTTGCCATGAATACTTTAATCTTTCATGAACAGCGGTTGCCACAACTACAATAATCCTTCAATAACAGCATTTGTTACAATCACCACAGTCCTTTTAGAACAATAGAGAGGAATCCATGATCCTGTTATAGGTTTTTATTCCTCGGCTTCCCTTCATTATTTCATCAACAGTTAATGCAGTCCTTCTCAAATAGTGGGGCGCTCCCCCCTGGGCGGGGGGTGCAGTGCGATGCCTGGGGGGTGCATAATCATAAAAGCCTCATATTTGGCCGTGTGGTTTATAATATAGGTTATATAAATAAAGGTTTGTTCCTTATGCTTTTCCCACACACATCACAAACATCATCTCGGCTGTTTGTAGGGCTGAACTAGCTCCACACATGACTTCGACGACGGCCAATCCCATCCCAGGAGGCGGGTCATGCCCGAAAACGGGTGGGTTACATATCTGGATCGCCACTACCTGGCGACGGCGAACTTTAGGCTTCGCTTTGATGTTATTGGTTTTTCTGCGCTGTACGAAACAGACAGGTTATTTTTATGAACTGCTTTAGTTTATATTAACCAGGTTATCTAGTTACACAAGTAAAGTTAGACGGACTTTTCAGTGTTTTTTTTTTTATTTTTATTTTTTACAACGCCACATCGTAACATCTCAGTGTTTTAATCTCGAGCTATAGTTTTAATCCGTTTAATATAAACTCAAGCCGTTGTGGTTTCACACTGTGAGATTGTGAGCGCGTTGTTTAGACATTCACAAACATCATCTCGGCTGTTTGTGGAGCTGAAGCAGCTCCACACATGACTTCGTTTGCGCTCTACCATTGTGTACAGACCACTGATGAGTCGGTCGCGAACAATCCGGCTCTAAGAGTCGGCTCTTTGAAGTGAACGAGGGGAGGGGAGGCGCACACACACACACACACTGAGAGCGAGAGCAGTTTGTGCAATAAATAGAGAAATAAATGGGTGGTTATGTGAAGAAAATGAGTGACAAAGCGTCGTAAAGATTGGCTTAGTAGTAAAGAAGCTACAAAAAAAGTCAAAGGAGCCAGTTGGGAGCCGACTCTTTTAAGGGAGCCGAGCCAAAAGAACCGAATCTCTGAAAAGAGCCGAAATGCCCATCACTAGTACAGACTGAGTGAGGGAGTGAGCAGCGTGCCGCAGCACTTACGCATTGTACACTGACCCAGGCGGAAGGAAAAGTAGTTCCCACCAACCGCATATCATTTAGACCAGATCTCAATAATTTAGTTACTTCCCGTTGGTGATATGCATTGCCTCAAATGACTTTTGTCATGTGCGGGGTGGTGGGGTGAGGGTGTGTGTGTGGGGGGGGGGCAAAATGTTTTATTCTTCCTAGTGGGGCCTTAACAGAAAATAATTGAGAATCACTGAGAGTTGGGTGGCACAGTGGCTTTGTGGTTTGCGGTTCTCCTCTCAGCGCTAGGGATTCCCAGTTCGAATCCCCATCTGGGTGGAGTTCCATGTTCTCCCTGTGTCCGCGTGGGTTTCCTCCGGGTTCCCCGGTTTCCTTCCACAGTCCAAAAACATAGATCAAGTCAAATGAGAACTGCAAATTGCCTCATATAGAGTGTGTTTGTGTGTGTGAGTGTGTGACCAGCGATAGATTGGAGCCCTGTCCTGGGTGACTCTGCCCAGCGCCCGAAAAGTTCTCCCCTGGATGGGCATGGGGAACCCCACCGCGACCCTAATAGAGGATAAAGCTATTATAGAAGATAATGGATGGATGGAATCACTGAGTTAGTGTGTGTGTGTGACACACTGACACGCCCTAAATTAAGCAGCGGTCGGTTGACTAATATAGGGCCCTTAGTTTGTTTAGGCAATAATATTCATGTATATATTTGCAAATCTCTGTTCACTCACAAATCTGATCACACACCTGATCCCGGGTGTCTGCAGACTGATCTGCACATTTCCATATCTGATTACACACAGATTAAATGACCGTTTTCAGCTCCCCACACATTTGCAAATGAGTATGCACAATATAACACCCCCCCCCCCCCCATAAATAACATGGAGAGGTGAGTTCTACTGTATGAGGCAACAAGTCAACATTTTATCCTTTAAAGTTGATGTTAGAAGCAGGAAAGAGCTCGTGATGGTTGGAGAACCGGCTTAGAACATCTCCATACTGCAGGTCTTATGGGGTTACAGTCTCTAGCTGTTAGTAGCCATTAAATGTGCTTAAAGGAAGGAATCGATGCACTGGGCGGGGTGAAGGCTGGTCCACGTGGTCTGATCCAGCGGACAGGTTCCTGTAGATCAGGCTGAAGAAGTTAATGCTGGTTCTGATGGAAAGGTGTCAGGTGCACTGTGCAGAACAGTTTGTTGTGGATGAAGCTGCAGAGCAGTCAGAGTTCCCATGCTGACCGCTGTTAATTATGAGAGCATCAACATTGGGCATCAGAACTGGACCATGGAGCTGGAAGAAGGTGGCGGTCTAATTAATTATGTTTTCTTCTACATCACGTGTGTGTGTGTGTGTGTGTGTTTACCTGGTGAACACACGGTACCGTGATGTATTATGGGAGGAAGGCTTTGTTATGATTTTGTCAAAGTTGTGCTGGAAAACCTACCATTCATAAATCTCATCTTCCTTGCAGATGGATTGATGGCAGTCGAATCCATCCATCCATTATCTTCCGCTTTCTCCTCTATTAGGGTCGCGCATGGGGGGGGGGGGGGGGTTTCCCCATGCCCATCCAGGGGAGAACATCTTGGGCACTGTGCAGGGTGCCAATCTATCGCTGGGCACAAACACACTCTATATGGCGCAGTTTGGAGAATACAATTGACTTGATCCATGTTTTTGGACTGTGGGAGGAAACCGGCGAACCCGGAGGAAACGCACACGGACACGGGGAGAACATGGAAACTCCACCCAGATTGGGATTCGAACCGGGAATCCCTAGTGCTGAGAGGAGAACATGTTAAGCACTTATCCACCGTGCCGCCCAATGGCAGTCGCAGATCCCAGTATATCATTTTTTTGTTCTATTAACATATGCTAATGATGACTATGACGGTTGTATGGAAATGCATATCAATAAAGAGCCGGCGTAGCTACATTATGCTTATAAACCACAAGCCGAGCTCCCCGGTGACCTTGTTAACTTACTGATACTGACGTCATGAAGTTTTATTTCACATCAGTAAGCACAGTGCTGGGGTAAAACCACCTGTTAGTGCAGCAGGATGCGTCTCGCCCCTTTCGCAAAACACTCACTCCCATGTGGTTTCCAGTGACACTAGTGTACTCATGGCACTGAGGTTGTGATGGTGTAAGGCAGGGGTGCCCACACTTTTCTGGCCCGAGATCTACTTTTTTTTTTTTTTTTTTTTTTTTCTTTCTTTTTTCTTTTTTTTATAAACCTGTCATGTCTGTTAGCTTTTGCTGAATGGTAATCTGACTGCACTGATGTACCATACATGTTTGCGTTTACGTTTTTACAGGAAGAGTTCTACAGATTATTGTAGCTTATTTCTGTTAATTGTGCTTTTATTTGATTGATTTGAGTTATTCCGCCAATGCATGACAGGGGAGAAAAAGAGGAGGAAAAGAACAGAGAGGGGAAAAAAGGAACAACCTAAAAAAAAGAAGCTAGAGGGGGAAAAAACAACCTATACATATATGCACATACATACCTGTATATAAACATACATAAATACACACACGCATAATACACACACACGCCCCCAGACACACACCGAGATCTACTTTTCCATTGGTCTGGTCATCGAGATCTACAATGTTTAATCTTTTTTTTAGGCTTTTATATTGAAACCTGTTTACATCATGTTAGTATTGTCGAATCAGCGGAAAAGACGGCTTCAGAATGCCTTTTTCACAGAAATTGCTCTTTTGTTAAACAGATTCCAGCAAATAGCATGGAGAAAACTTGCTTTTAGTACGACAAAACGACCAAACACACAGAATACATCACAAATGTAAAACAATCACTGTAACCTGCATTTCCCCAAACAGAACATGAACATTAATAAAATCAAATGCATTTTGAGTTTGACATTGTAAAAAAAAAAAAAAAAAAAATATGTATATATAGAGTGATACCTTGGTTCTCGAACATAATTCATTCCGGGAGGACGGTCGAGAACCAAATTGTTCGATATTCGGAAATAATGGAAACTGGATTAATTCGTTCCAAGCCCCAGAAAATGCCTATTTACTGGCCTAATTTGTATATAATATGTAGAAAAACATGTGTCTCAACAAGAAATAAGAAATAAAAGTGTATTTATTAAAAAAAAAAAAAAAAAATTTACTGTACAGTACAGTAAATTGTGTTTCATTTACTGTACCTGTACCAACCTTTATGGCAACCTTTAAAAACAGAGGGTAACTGCTCTTTTTTTAAGAGTTTCTCTTAAAAAAGAGAAACACTTTTTTTAACTGTTTCTCTCCACAAAGCGTGACTCTCTCCACAAAAACGTGACTCTCTCTCTGCACTCACACTGATGACGCAAGCGAGGCGCGCTGGGCCGAATGAACGCCATTCGGCTCAACTCGGCTCATCTCGGACGTTCGGATGTTCGAGTTCCAAATATTTGTTCGGATTCCAAAACAAAATTTTCTCGAATTTCCTGGTCGAATACCGATTTGGTCGAAAGTCAAGGCGTTCGAGAACCGAGGTATCACTGTATATATTTCATCCTCCCACTCTAAATGAAATTGGTATTTTAATTATTTTGGGGGCAAAGTCCTTCACTCCTCTTGTCAGTCAAATGAAGTACAAAAGCACAAACAGAAACTATCTAATGTATTTTATTCGGGCACGGAGGCGTGGCCAAGTGTCGTGGGGGGGGGGATTTAGACCGCTCGCTTGCACAGGGATTGAGATCTCGATTGTGTGAATCACATTGTGAATGAATCCCATTGTGTGTGTTAAAATGTACAAATGGGCCGGTCGATCGCGATCGACGTATTGGGCACCCCTGTCGTAATAGAGGAAAAAGTCCTTTTTGCTGACTTGCATTTCTGTAATTAAAGCTGGGTTCGCCCTGCGTGGGGAAGGTCACAGGGAGTCCGCACAAGGCGCTATATTGCGAAAGAGTTGGGCAAGATAAAGAAGTGACCTCAGAGCACATGGGTTAACCACAATGCACTTAGCAACACCGAACTCTCCTGATCTCTCCCAAACCAGACTGTTTATTTATATCTTATTGTAAATACGTTTTGTGTGTGTGTGTGTGTGTGTGTGTGTTTGTTCACTATATAAATCCACATCGATGCTTTGATTAGCACGACATTTCACATACTTTCTTTTCAGGACCTTGTGGAGGTTTATATACTACTTTAGCAAACCCTAAACCGCACACGCTGCATCTTCATTTAGGGCATGTCTGTGCTACTGTGACGCATTTAACGCATGCAAAAGTACATGTACTAATTATTTATTCGTTGGTGTGTATTCAGTGTAATGTACAACAAAACAATCAGCGTGTCGCTTGTCGTTCCCTTTAAGAGCCAAGTGGCGGTCTGACTTTGTCTTTGCTATTTAAACGGTGCAGCTACCTGGACTCAATGCGCTGCTCCATGAGGTTCTCCATTTGACTGTGAATGGAGAGCCCACAGTATAGTGTAGACCATGGATCTGCGTTCTCGGTACAGATGCAGTTAGAGTTAAACAGTTAGTTTGAATGTTTGGCGGGGGTTGGACACGCGCCTGTGTTGATTCACCACTGAGATAGCGACCGATGTCTAGAGGTTGGTTTCGGTCGGCGGTGCACCTGTACTTTTAAAATGGCCATTGGGGGAGATATATTCACACGCAGCGATGCTATTTAAATAACGCAGGAGGAAGGTGTGAAAATTGACTGGTGGCAAGGTGTAAGATAGCGATGCGCATCGCAACCCGACTTGACTTACCACACCAGCCACATCAGTGATTCATTCATTCATTATCTCCCGCTTTATCCTCTATTAGGGTCACGGTGGGGTTCCCCATGCCCATCCAGGGGAGAACATCTCAGGCACTGGGCAGATAGACCCAGGACAGGGCGCCAATCCATCGCTAAGCACACACTAACTCACACAGACACACTCTATATGGGGCAATTTTTGAGAATTCAATTGACTTGATCCATGTTTTTGGACTGTGGAAGGAAACCGGAGAACCCGGAGGAAACCCACGCAGACACGGGGAGAACATGGAAACTCCACCCAGATGGGGATTCGAACCGGGAATCCCTAGCGCTGAGAGTCGAACGTGCTAACCACTAAGCCACTGTGCCACCTATACATATTCCATGTTCTCCCCGTGTCCGTGTGGGTTTCCTCCGGGTTCTCAGACCTCCCACAGTCCAAACACATGGATCAAGTCAATTGAATGCTCCAAATTGCCCCATATAGAGTGTGTCTGTGTCAGTGAGTGTGTGTCCAGCGATGGATTGCCCCCCTGTCCTGGGTGTATCTGCCCAGCGCCCGAAATGTCTCTCCCCCCTCCCCCCCCCCCCGTGACCCTAATAGAAGATAAAGCGGAAGATAATGGATGGATAATACCATGTATGAAATAAAATAACAATATAAGGCATAATATATACACAATATGGAATATGAAAATGTGTATGGTTGAGTGCGTGTAAGTGGAATTTTTAAAGGAATTTGCATTTATATATTGCATGTAAAGTCTTGATTTAGAACAATTGCACTACTTATATACATGGTGTCACAGTAATGGATATTACATATGTTCATATATACATGTTTCACCTGAGTGCATATTTTGCATACCTGAATGACTTGATTAGAACCCGTAACGGCACAATTTTCACTGGAACATATTGCACTTGATTTATATTGCACACATTTATTTTGCTCTTAAGTGGACTGTAATTATTTGGTTACCAGTTCTAGCACACATTACCTATTGTTCAGCATAGTGATGGCTCTTGAGTGAAAGCTGTCCCTTAGCCCATTTGTTCTGGTTTTGTGTGACCTGTACCGTCGGCCAGATGGTAACAGGTCAAACAGGTGATTGCTGGGGTGTGATGAGTCTTTAATAATTCCGCTGAGATAAGATTTATGATTTAACGTTGGTACAGACGGCAATAACAATTCTGCATCCACATGTATGGACTGATGGTTAAGTACTCGGATGATGGCAGAGCTGTGGCGTCACTGACGGCAGAGGAACTGAACTGTAGAGCGGTGGCGTCACTGAGTTGGTGGTGCCATTGTGTTTTGGTGTATTATTAGGGGTACGAATCTCTCAGTGTCTGGCGATTCGATTCCGATTTTTGAGGTCACGATTCAATTCAGAATCGATTTTAGATTCAGAAACGATTTTTCAGTTCAAATGCTCTTTAAATTTAGTTTAAATGATGTGATGGACGAGATGAAACAACGATGTAAACAAATAGAACGTTTATTTAAAACAATACGTTCAGGTTCCGTCCTGTATCAAATGATTTTGCATCGTATTATATTTATATAAAAATAGGATTGGGCTAAATTAAAATGAGCACTGTTAGGTTCGCTGAGCTGCCCGGCTTTTTCTAACATAAAAAACATCCATCAATGAACAAATAATTCTAAATATATTAATACCAAAGTTTCCCATGGTGCATTCACCTTTAATCCAAACTAAAATCCAGACTTTACAGTCAGAGTGACTTTAGATTCTGCAAATCTTTAAAACTTAACCTTAAAAATAAAATGCATACTTCAGTCTTTTTAACTATATTGCACCAACATTCGCTACGTTTTTAAAACTTAACCTTAAATATTAAATATATTGTATAAATAAAAAGTACCTCGATTTCATTTTACACTCGTAAACAGTTATATGCAGTATGCAGTAGGCACCAAAAATAAAACTTAAACACATTTTAAAAAAATCGATTCTTGAACATTTTGAATCGATTCTGAATCGCCTGGACTGCGAATCGTGATTCATTGAAGAATCGTTTTTTTTCAGCACCACTATGTATTATCCTGGTATGGTTTGGATCAGACTCAGCAGTGCTTCTGTGATTTTTCCAGCTGGACCACAGAGAGTCCACTGATGTACAACCACAGTTAGGTGTTTTTATGAGGTTTAATGAGGTTTACGCATTTACAGTCTGTATTCCAACCCGAACTCTATTTCTTCATTCGATTCGTCTGCTCTGAAGTCATAATCCTGAAGCTTTTTTTTATTATAATTTATTTTTTATTTATATATTTATTTAATTTTTTTCAGAATCCGCGAGCAGATCCAGAGGAGCTGTTCACAAAACTGGAGCGCATCGGAAAAGGTTCGTTTGGTGAGGTTTTCAAGGGGATCGACCGCCGCACGCAGAATGTGGTGGCCATCAAAACGATCGACCTGGAGGAGGCGGAGGATGAGATCGAAGACATTCAGCAGGAGATCACCGTCCTGAGTCAGTGTGACAGTCCCCATGTCACCAAGTATTATGGCTCCTATTTAAAGGTATGAACACAGAGGTGGTGTATTCGTTAGCACTTCCGCCTCTCGGTGCTGGGGATCCAGGTTTGAATCCCGATCTGGGTGGAGTTTTCATGTTCTCTGGGTTTTCCGGTTCTCTCCCACAGTCCAAAGAGATGGTATCAAGGGGAACTGGCTGCTTTAAATTGCCTCTATATAGTGTGTGTTAGGGTCGCGGGGTGGGGGGGGGGGTTGCCCATGCCCATGCCCATGCCCATCCAGGGGAGAACGTTTCGGGTGCTGGGCAGATACACCCAGGACAGGGGGGCAATCCATGGGCACACACTCACTCACACAAACACACTCTATATGGAGCAATTTGGAGAACTCAATTGCCCTTGATCCATGTTTTTGGACTGTGGGAAGAAACCGGAGAACCCGGAGGAAACCCACGCGGACACTGGGAGAACATGGAAACTCCACCCAGATGGGGATTTAAACTGGGAATCCCTAGCGCTGAGAGGAGAACGTGCTAAACCACGAAGCCACGGTGCTCTTATGTTTCCTTTGATAAATTAACATGATGAACATCAGTAGGTTGAAGTGACGAGTGTAGTATAGTATGACATCACAGACAACTGATACGGGAGTCGAAAGGTTTAATATGTACCTAGAACGCCAAGCTGTAATTCAGGCTTTGCCGGTAAATACCAGGTGGCTCCCTTTTATGTATAGCTCATAAAACTATGTGATAAAGCCGACCTAATGCCAAAGTGAGGGTATAAAATATTTTTAACACTTGTATACCACCCCGTTCATCTTTATCGATGCAGAAATGTCGCTCTCGGAACAAATAACTCGGCGCCGTGAGTTCCATATGTTTCCTCTGCATTGTCAGCAGCTTTGCCTTTGGGCTGTTCTTCGCGTAAAACGCCGCCGTGCTGGTTTTGTCATCGCTTTAAGGTCATTAGCCAATGAATAACTCGCATTCGCGCACCAGCAGTCGTGAGTAATTTCATAGGAATTGTGCCGGCGGAGCGTTCTGACGGTGTGACGTGTTCTATTCAGGTGAAGGAATAAAGACTATTGTTTGGATGTGTAGCTACATTTGGATTTGTGTTTGACAAAGGTCGCAAAGTTCATTTGGCTTTACGATCAGGGTTTTTTTTTAAAGTTAATTATCTGCAAACGTTTAAACAATGACCAATTGTTTTAGTTGGATTACTTAGAGCAGGGGTGCCCAATACGTGGATCGTGCAGGGGTGTCAGGTAGATCGCGATGGAGGTTTGGAAAAAAAAAGCGCTTATCAGCGTTTATCACGTCAGCGCTTTTTTACAGCACAGTATCGGAAGCACTTATACACTCGCGCGCACATTCACACACAGTGTGATTCATTCTGAATCGCGATCTCTGCAAGCGAGCAGTCTACCCCCCCCCCCCCCCCCGTCTCTCTCGCTGTTCCCAAAACCGGCACGTGGCCACGCCTCCATGCCCAAATCGTGAATCATCTACATTAGATTTACATTACATTACATTAGATAGATTGTGTTTGTGTTTTTGCACTTTATTCGACTGACAAGACGAGTGAAGGACAGTGCTCCAAAAGAACTAAAATGTTCCGCTTTCATTTAGAGTGAGAGGATGAATATTTTTTTGCAATGTCAAACTCAAAATGCATTTGCTTCATTTGCCAAGTAGCCATTGCGCTTCCATTGTGTTTGGTCGTACTAAAAGCAAGTTTTCTCCATGCTCTTTGCTGGAATGTGTTTAATAAAACAGCAATTTCTGTGAAAAAGGCAACCTGAAGCCGACTTTTCTATGCTGACTAGACAATAGGGGTGACTTCAACTAAGGATTTTCATAGTCGAATCTGATTCGTCAGATTTTCCCTATAGTTGACTGATAGTCGAATCAGTTAAAATTTCACCACAAGATGGCGCTATAAGCGTGTTTTTAAAAAAAGTTTTTTTAAAAATATTTTACTTGTTTTTCTAACAAAAGAAAACCTTTTTTTTTGTTTTTCTTTCTTTTCTTTTTTTTCTAGAAATTAGAATGATTTTATTTGACAAAAGGCTATATATATAACGAAAACGAAGACATTTCATGTAAAAACTAATGCTTAGCAGCAGCCATGGGCACCCCCTTGTGGACAAAATGGTACATTCGACTATGAGGTTCATAGTCGACTATGGTTCTCCGAATCGAATCGTCGAATCAGCGAATATTGCAGCTCACCCCTACTAGACAATACTAACGTGATGTGTGTAAACAGTTTTCAATATAAAAGCCTAAAAAAACCCAGATAGATCTCGATGACCTGTCCAATCGAAAAGTAGATCTCGGGCCAGAAAAGTGTGGGCACCCCTGACTTACAGTGTGTACTGATCATTAAACTTTAGTGTTGCTTGCTGTTTATTTAATGAGTTTACATGGAATTTGAAGAAAAGTCTGGTTTATTTATCCATCCATCATCTTCCGCTTTATCCTATGTTAGGGTTGCGGGGGGGTTCCCCATGCCCATCCAGAGGAGAATGTTTCGGGTGCTGGGCAGATACACCCAGGACAGGGGGGCAATATATCACTGGACACACACACGCACACACTCACACAGACACACTCTATATGGGGCAATTTGGAGAACTCAATTGACTTGATCCATGTTTTTCGGACTGTGTGAGGAAACCGGAGAACCCGGAGGAAACCCACACGGACACGGAGAGAGCATGGAATCTCCACCCAGATGGGGATTCGAACCGGGAAACCCTAGCGCTGAGAGGAGAACATGCCAAACCACTTAGCCACCGTGCCGCCCCTGAGGGATCATATATTAAAGAATGTTATCCAGCCAAACTATATAGGGCAATTTAGAGCAGCCGATTCAGCTTGCTCCATGTTTTTGGACTGTGGGAGGAAACCGGAGAACCCGGAGGAAACCCACGCGGACACGTGGAGAACATGGAAACTCCACCCAGATGGGGATTCGAACCGGGAATCCCTAGCGCTGAGAGGAGAACATGCTAAACCACTAGGCCACGGTGCCACCCGTGGTTTATTTATGTTTCCTATAAAGGATGTGTTAACTTCTCATCACAGTTCTCTGTTTAGAACCGGCACTAAGGGCTGGACTATGGAGATCTGGGATAGATCCACCCACATTTGTTTAGCAGTGTGAACAGGGCTCGGTCCACAGCCACAGTGAAACTCCCTCTGCGCAGCTGACATCCTCTTTAAAAACGAAAGTACACTCCCTGTTTAACAACCGTGTGTTCCTTTCAGTCCGCTCCCGTGGACGGTACGACAGACGGTGCAGGGGAAGTGCTCGGTTTTGATGTGTTCCCTCATTCAGATGGAATGCTGTTGACATCATAAACTTGATTGTGACGGACAGATCCGGATTTCTGTTGTTTCGGCGGGTTTGCGGCGCTGTCGGGATTATAATATCCTGACTGCAAATAGTGGTGGTGAGAAAAAAAATCGATTCTTCAGAGAATCGCGATTCGTAGTCCAGGCGATTCGGAATCGATTCAAAATGCCCAAGAATTGATTTAAATATATATATATTTTTTTAAGTTTTAATTTTTTGGCGCCCCCTCCCGGGCTTACTGCATATGATCCGCTCGGCCATCGTACAGCACGCTCGTTAACCAGCTCCCTTTGTAGGAAAGCAAGGAGTGGGGGGAGAGCGGGATTCGAACCCCCCCCCCCCCCCCCCCGTTGTTAGAAGCCGGTGTTTGGCTTTTAAAGCCTAAGAGAGAGAATGAAAACAACTTTTACACCAAGTGGAACATAAAATTGTTTCTTTTTGCCTGAATTATTTTAATTACCTGATATTTGGATCATCCCTATAATGTATATTTATGTCTCCAGCAGCAAGTTAAATAAAAATAGAGGAAATAATAAATCCAAAGAATTTTGTGACCGGATACTCAACTCCAAAAGAATTTTCAGCTTTTACTAACTAAAAACACATAATATAAAATAAACATAACATAAATAAAAAAAACACAAACAGGCGGCACGGTGGCTTAGTGGTTGGCATGTTCTCCTCTCAGCGCTAGGGATTCCCGGTTCGAATCCCCATCTGGGTGGAGTTTCCATGTTCTCCCCGTGTCCGTGTGGGTGTCCTCTGGGTTCTCCGGTTTCCTCCCACAGTCCAAAAACATGGATCAAGTCAATTGAGTTCTCCAAATTGCCCCATGTGGAGTGTGTCTGTGTGTGTGTGTGTGTGTGTGTGTGTGTGCCCAGCGATAGGTTGGCGCCCTGTCCTGAGTGTATCTGCCCAGTGCCCGAAACGTTCTCCCTTGGATGGGCATGGGGAACCCCCCCGCGACTCTAATAGAGGATAAAGCGGAAGATAATGAATGAATGAAAAAAAAAAAGGGCTAACAGCTTTATATAAATATATACAAATGATATAAGTTTCATATATCATATATAAATATTAGGGGTGCAGAAAAAATCGATTCTTCAAAGAATCGTGATTCCTAGTCCTAGCGATTCTGTATCGATTCACAATGCCCAAGAATCGATTTAAAAAAAATGCGTTTAAGTTTTATTCTTCCTGAGCGTACTGCATATCGCATTACGTATCCGCTCGGCCACCGTACAGCACGCTCCCGTTGTAGTTCGCTAGCATGCTAGTTCATGTTAGCGGGAAGCATGGAACGGTGGGAGAGTGTGATTCGACCCCCCCGTCAGCGTTAAAAGCCGGTCGGCGCTTTTAAAGTCAGGAACAGAGAGCTCGACATGAACACAACGGTTTACAACGAGTGTAAAATGTGGAATACTTTGGAAATACGACAAATGCGCGAGCCTGTTTGTCATGACATCACTCTGAGATCAAAGACGTTGAAAAATATATTTAATATTTAAAGTTAAGTTTTAAAAATGTAGTGAATGTTGGTGCAATATAGTTAAAAAGACTGAAGTATGGATTTTATTTTTAAGGTTAAATTTTAAAGATTTGCAGAATCTAAAGTCACTCTGACTGTAAAGTCTGGATTTTAGTTTGGATTAAAGGTGAATGCAGCATGGGAAACTTTTATATTAATATATTTACAATTATTTGTTCATTGATGTTTTTTATGTAAGAAAAAGCCGGGCAGCTCAGCGAACCTAACACTGCTCATTTTAATTTAGCGCAATCCTAATTTTATATAAATATAAAACGATGCACAAAGATTTGATACAGGACGGAACCTGAAAGTATTGTTTTAAAGAAATGTTCTATTTGTTTACATCGTCGTTTCCTCTCTTCCATCACATCATTTAAACTAAATTTAAAGAGCATTTGAACTGAAAAATTGATTCTGAATCGAATCGTGACTCAAAAATCGAATCGAATCGCCAGACACTGAGACTGCAAATATTTCATCTCAGTGGTTGAATCCCATCTCATGCAGATGTTAACACAAATTTACTCCGAGGGGCAAGTTCTTATATGTTTATCAACTGTTGGGGGGGGGGGGGGGGGGGGGGGGGGGGGGGGGGGGGGGGGGGGGGGGGGGGGGGGGGGGGGGGGGTGGGGGGGGGGGGGGGGGGGGGGGGGGGGGGGGGGGGGGGGGGGTGGGGGGGGGGGGGGGGGGGGGGGGGGGGGGGGGGGGGGGGGGGGGGGGGGGAAAGCAGCTCCTTTTGAGAAAATACAACCCCCGGTCGCTACGAGGTATACGGACCCCAGTCGAACCGAGGTGTACAACCCCCCGATTATACCGAGGCGTATGAACCCGATCGTATTGTGGTGTTCGAATCCCAACTGAGCCTAAGCATCTGACCCCCGACCATATAGAGTCTTACAATCCCCAATCGTACCAAGGTTTATACCCCCGATCGAGACGAGGAGGGTGACCTGCCCCCAAACAAACCAAGGCATACAACTGCTAGACCGTGCCAAGTTGTTGGACTGATTGATCCGAAGCGTTGAACCCCAATCGTGGTGGTTTGTTACGACCCCTGATCATACCGAGGCGCACAACTCCCAATCATTTAGATACGTACAACCCTGATCATGCCGGGTGTACAACTCCCCCGATGGTGCCGGGGTGTACCACCCCCAATAGTATCAAGGCATTCATCCCCTTATATTGGCGGGGCATACGATCCCCCAATTATACTGAGGTGTACGACCCTTGATCACGCCAAGGCATACGATCTCCACTTGTGCCAATGTGTATGACCCCCCCCCCCCCCCCCCCCCCCCCCCCCCCCCCCCCCCCGATCGCACCGAGACATATTTGGTAAGGTCATTATTAGGAATCAATAGTAATTTAATATAATATTTAAGTTGCGTGGCACGGTGCCTTAGTGGTTTAGCATGTTCTCCTCTCAGCGCTAGGGATTCCCGGTTCGAATCCCAATCTGGGTGGAGTTTGTATGTTCTCCCCGTGTCCGCATGGGTTTCCTCCGGGTTCTCCGTTTTCCTCCCACAGTCCAAAAACATGGATTCAAGGTCAATTGAGTTCTCCAAATTGCCCCATATAGAGTGTGTATGTGAGTGAGTGTGGGCCCAGCGATAGATTGGCGTCCTGTCCTGGGTGTATCTGCCCAGCGCCCGAAACGTTCTCCCCTGGATGGGCATGGGGAAATCCCCCCCCTTCGTGACCCTAATAGAGGATAAAGCGGAAGATAATGGATGGATTTAAGTTGCGTTCATTAAAACGAGAACCCTGACATGTCCACACTGATGAACTGATCCAGTGCTGCATGCTGGTTTCAATAGTTTTTTTTTCCTGAAGTCAGAATGGCTGGATGTCATGTGATGTATATTGTTGAAACTCTGGTATCATATTCATGCTTTATTTATTTTATTTGATTTGATTCTCGTTTTCCTTTCTGCGTGGCGCTTTAATGAGCCTCTGCCTCGCTCCACGTCCATATTAGGCATGTTTGCTTTTTCGTGAATGTTAGCTGCTGTCGCGGTAATGTGAGCACGTCTTAACAGGGCACCGCGTGCTATGTCACAATACCTGTTTAACTTGAAAGTTGATGGACGAGACTAATCCTATAGTTACCCAGCCATTATTACCTTTTGTTCTGTATGTCTTTAGTAAATAAGCATTTCATTAGTAACCTCATGTATTAAAGTCAACCATACACAAACGGACGGCGTGCCAACTTCCTATTAAACTAGTTAAGCGTTACATTTAGGGAACCTTACGAAGGGCAGTGTTTATTTTAAGAAGATGCAAGAAAATTTTATTATCATTAATATCACACGTGGTACATGAGATAAGAATTAAATTATGGGTCACGGACCCCGATTACCCTGTTCTTTTAAACCTATAATTAAAATTTTAATTTTAAAGAAGAAAATGAGAATTTTTTTTTTTTTTAAGTATATAGACATGTGAAATATAATAATATACAACTATGAATGTATATAATACACAGCTACAGATATAAATATAATATAGAATATTTTAACTATAAATATAATATAGAATATTTTAACTATAAATATAGTATATAAATATATGTATATACAGTATATAAAATACATTTAAGAATATATATGCACTATATATAAAAAGTAGTATACAATAGATATAAATTAATAATATACAATATAAATATAGCAGCGTATAATTGTATATAAACAGTACGTATGAGATGAGGTATTTTGGTGGGATGATGAGAACATGTGTGAACGTCTTGTTAGATGGCGTTTGTGAGAGAAGCCTCTGCATTAATACTTTCTCTTTCTCACTGCAGGGCAGTAAACTGTGGATTATAATGGAGTATCTGGGCGGAGGTTCTGCTCTAGACCTGGTGAGTGCCAATCTGATGTTTAGGTCATATATGATTCATCCCCATTATGTTCTCACTGCATATGCCCCCTCCCCCCCACCTGTTGGCAGTTGCGGGCTGGACCCTTCGATGAGTACCAGATAGCCACCATGTTAAAGGAGATTCTGAAAGGCCTGGACTACCTTCATTCAGAGAAAAAAATCCACAGGGACATTAAAGGTGTGTTGGCGCGAACGTGTGCGCGTTTGGTTTATTTGCGTCTGGGGGTGTGTTTGTGTGTGTGTGTGTGTGTGTGTGTGTGTGTGTGTGTGTGTGTGTGTGTGTGTGTATAGGCTGCCTCCTGCCTTCTGCTCAGGTTAATGGGTGTGACTGGTTTGTTTTTCCAGACCCTTTTTTTATTTTTTTTATTATTATTTGTTTTAACACGTTTGATCGTTGAGACTTTGCTCTTACGCTCAGACCTTTATGTTAATAGTCAAACTGATGTTTCCACTTTAGAAGTCACGTCACATATAAATACGCTCTCACGTCACCGGAATAGGTTCACAGTGTTGCACTGTATTTTTTTGAAGTTCTGTGTTTATTCGGTGTGTTTTTTTTAATATGCGATTTTAAAATTTTTTTTAATTTTCACTTTTGCTCCTCCAGTCTACGCTGTAAACTCTTCTGTTTATTCCGAACTGATCACTCCTAAATATAATGTTCATCTTTGTGAGTTTGCGTTGTTTACTCGCGACTTTCTGAATGGTACTGAGAAGCTCCATAGACATAGCAACAGTAACTAAGGGGGTAGGGCTTTGCCATGGGTCAGTCGTAGTGGGCAGAAAAAAAAAAAAATAAATAAATAAATATTATATATATATATATATATATATATATATATATATATATACATAAAAAAAATACACGGTGGCTTAGTGGTTTAGCATGTTCTCCTCTCAGCACTATGGATTCCCGGTTCGAATCCAAATCTGGGTGCAGTTTCCATGTTCTCCCCGTGTCCCCGTGGGTTTCCTCCGGGTTCTCCGGTTTCCTCCCACAGTCCAAAAACATGGATCAAGGTGAACTGAATTCTCCAAATTGCCCCATATAGTGTGTCTGTGTGAGTGTGTGTACAGTGCTAGATTGGCGCCCTGTCCTGGGTGTATCTGCCCAGTGCCTGATACGTTCTCACCTGGATGGACAAGGGGAACCCCCCCCCCACCGCGACCCTAATAGAGGATAAAGCGGAAGATAATTGATGGATGGATATATATACAGTATATACACATGTACATTAATGTTCAAAACTGTTACTCTGCTCAGCCACTGAGCCTCGGTCCTCACAAGGTTTCTTGCCTTTTACAACCAAACATATCAGGGAGTTTTGCTAAAACAAAAAAAAAACTCTTCAGATGATGTGCTTTTGTAAAAAATGAAAATAAAAAAACATAATAAATAAACCTAAACATTGAGATAAGGCATGAAATTTGTCGTCCTGTGCAGCAGTATGTTTTGTACCGCTTACTGAGAATGATCTGGGTGGAGTTTCCATGTTCTCCCTGTGTCCATGTGGGTTTCCAAAAACATGGATTTAAAGTGAATTTCTTGCTCTAAATTGCCCCTGTATAGTCAGTGCGAGTGTGTGCCCAGTGATGGATAGGTGCCCTCCCCTGGGTGTGTCTGCCCAGCGCCCCAAATGAAACCCCCTTCCCAACTCTAGAGGATTAAGCAGAAGATGATTTGAGGAAGTACAACTTCAGCAGCAGAGAGCAGGTGCATATTGTATTGAAGTCTATACTGACATCTGGTGGTGAAAGGCTGGAAGTCTTTTTTTTTTTTTTTTTTTTTTTTTTTTTTTTTTCTTCCTCCTCTCTTCTTCCCTGTGGAAGTGGATCTAAATGAAACACCAGAATTCACTGATTGAGAGGTGTCCACATATTTCTGTCTGATGCAGCTGCATTAACAAATTTAATTTGAAAATAGTTCAGTGCATAGACGAAAGAATTTGGTTTGCCAATTAATATTATCCACAAATATAAATACCCCTTAATGAAATATAAATACCCCTTAATTTAATGTTGTTTATATTATAACCCATGTTAATATTATTTAAAATATATATTATATTTATTATAGCAGGGTGGCTTAGTGGTTTAGCATGTTCTCCTCTCAGCGCTGGGGATTCCCGGTTCAAATCCCAATCTGGGTGGAGTTTCCATGTTCTCCCCATGTCCACGTGGGTTTCCTCCGGGTTCTCCGGTTTCCTCCCACAGTCCAAAAACATGGATCAAGTCAATTGAGTTCTCCAAATTGCCCCATATACAGTGTGTCTGTGTGTCCAGCGATAGGTTGGCACCCTGTCCTGGGTGTATCTGCCCAGCGCTCGAAATGTTCTCCCCTGGATGGGCATGGGAACCCCCCCCCCTCCCCCCGCAACCCTAATAGAGGATAAAGGGGAAGATAATGGATGGATGGATGGATGGATGGATATTTATTATAGGTCCTTGGTGTTTTTTGGGGGCTTTTTTTTTTGCTCCTCTGTCTCTCCCACATTTAATTTCACCTGTTTCTGTTTCTGTGGTTCATCAGCTGCTAACGTCCTGCTGTCTGAGTCTGGGGAGGTGAAGCTGGCGGATTTCGGCGTTGCCGGACAGCTCACAGACACACAGATTAAAAGGGAGACATTTGTGGGGACACCTTTCTGGATGGCCCCCGAGGTCATTCAGCAGTCCGCTTATGACTCAAAGGTATGTCTCACACCTTTAATAAAACACCTGTTAAAAGTATTCAACCATACGAGATCCAGTCCACCTAAAAGGGACATTATTACGGACATAAAACCAACCGAATAGTTTCGTTACGGAAACCTAATGCACTGTGGTCTTTATTTAGATTCTTTAAAGGTGTTTTGAGGATTGTTGTGTGTAATCTCTTACAGGCTGATATCTGGTCTTTGGGAATCACTGCCATTGAACTAGCTAAGGGAGAACCACCCAACTCTGACATGCATCCCATGCGAGTTCTCTTTCATATTCCAAAGAACACACCCCCGTCCCTCAACGGCGACTTCACCAAATCGTTCAAGGAATTCGTGGACTCTTGTTTAAACAAAGATCCCACCTTCGTAAGTAAAGCCGAGTTGTACTCACATTTACGTCCCGCAATTGCGTGTATGCAAAGGTTCCATTCAAACGACCTGCAGAGAAATAAAATAACCTTTAATAGCAGTTTAAGGAAAGGGAAGTTTAGCACCGGGCGGCATGGTGGCTTAGTGGTTAGCACGTTCGCCTCTCAGCGCTAGGGATTCCCGGTTCGAATCCCCATCTGGATGGATTTTCCATGTTCTCCCCGTGTCTGCGTGGGTTTCCTCCGGGTTCTCCGGTTTCCTCCCACAGTCCAAAAACATGGATCAAGTCAATTGAATACTCAAAATTGCGTAATAGAGTGCGTCTGTGTGAGTGAGTGTGTGCCCAGCGATGGATTGGCGCCCTGTCCTGGGTCTATCTGCCCAGCGCCCAAGATGTTCTCCCCTGGATGGGCATGGGGAACCCCCCCGCGACCCTAATAGAGGATAAAGCGGGAGATAATGAATGAATAATAATGAATGAAGTTTAGCACCTCCATCTCACAAGCAAGCAGCTCACTCCTTAAAAACCAGTTCCAGTTTTAGAACCGTAAGACTATAAGGCTTTGTTCAGGAATTGATTTGCATGTTTATTTCATTCCCTTTCCTTTCTCGCCCTTTAAAGAGACCAACTGCGAAGGAGCTTTTAAAGCACAAGTTCATTGTAAAAAATGCCAAGAAGACGTCCTACCTCACAGAGCTGATCGACAGGCTGAAGCGCTGGAAGGCTGAGGGTCACAGTGATGGAGAATCCAGTTCAGACTCAGACTCGTGAGTAAACGCCCATGCACTCGCGTCCTCACGCAGGGTTCGTACGGTCATGAGAAGGCTAAAAAAGTCATGGAATTTCTAAACAAATTTCCAGGCCCTGGAAAACAACAAAAGTTCGGAAAAAGTCCTCGAAATTGAAATGATGTGTTGACGAGAGAATATGTGAAATGAGTTCAAGTTCAGTTTCTTTGGCTCCCTTGTGTAATTATTATATTCAGGCAGCGATTAGGCCGACACACCCAGCTGTCTTTACACAGCAAGCTGGTGGTAGCATGAACTACCAGAACAGAGTAGCTTTTAGAATGTGTGGCTTTTTAAAGACCACCAGTTTTGGCTGGAAAAGAAACCGACCCAAGAGGTGCTGAATTTAAACTGCACCCTGAAAATATTGATGTCTGAAATATTGGTGCACCTGCGCTTGCCAGCCACATGAGGGAGACAAAAGCCCGAGTCAGCAACGTCTATTCAGACAGTGGGTTCATCAAAGTGCAGCGTGTTGTTGGTTAAGGTTAAATCTTTTGGATTTGAAAGTATGCACTGCAAAGTTTATGTGATGGATTCCCCCAAATTATTGTTGAATCTTTTTTTTTTTTATTAAATCTTTATAGTTCAAGGTGGCTTAGTGGTTAGCATGTTCGACTCTCAGCGCTAGGGATTCCCGGTTCGAATCCCCATCTGGGTGGAGTTTCCATGTTCACCCCGTGTCCGCGTGGGTTTCCTCCGGGTTCTCCGGTTTCCTCCCACAGTCCAAAAATATGGATCAAGTCAATTGAGTTCTCCAAATTGCCCCATGTAGAGTGTGTGTGCGTGTCTGTGTGAGTGAGTGTGTCCCCTGCGATAGATTGCCCCCCTGTCCTGGGTGTATCTGCCCAGTGCCTGAAATGTTCTCCCCTGGATGGGCTTGGGGAACCCCCCCGCGACCCTAATATAGGATAAAGCGGAAGATAATGGAAGGATGAATCTTTATAGTTCATATATAGTTTAGTTTATATATTACTGTAAATAGGAAGTGTCTTTTGCAGTGCTCCCGACCGTGTTCCTGCAATTTCCTCCCAGGGATTCATAAAATATTCTGATTCTGATTTTAGTCACAGAAAATGAATTTAGTGCACGGAAGTTTTTGACATTTTTATTTTTTGTAATTTTTATTTAATTTATTTTTTTTAAACATTGCAGTGCATCCATACAGCATAGTTACATTATCAATTTATTTACCTTTATCTTAAGTTTAAAAGCTTGCAGGTATTATTCATTTCATGTTTATGATAAGTTCAGTATCAAAAAAAAAATGTTACAACATTTAAACGAATGTGTTTTTAAACGAATGTGGACATTTAGAAAAAGGACAGAGAGAAATTATGAAAGGTCTGTATTTTGACTCAGCTGTTTGTTTTATTCTCACAGGGAAACGAACAGCAGAGACAGCGACTCGTCCCCAGAATGGTCCTTCACCACCGTCCGTAAAAAACCTGACAAACAGTCCAACGGCGTGGTACGTCCAGTGTGAACGAATAATTAGTTCAATAATTGTGTGCGGTAGCTCAGTGGTTAGGGTGCTGGGTTAGCGATGTAAAGGTTGTGGGTTTATATCCCAGCTCTCCTGAAGTTACCAATGTTGATCCTTGAGCAGGACGCTCATTGCTCTAGGGATGCTGTAGCCAACCTTGCGCTTGTTTTGTAAGTCGCTTTTGATAAAAGTGTCTGATAAATAATAAATATAGTGTATAATATTATTATAAACAATATACTGATAAATAATGTAATGTAGTGAAATGTTAACCCTAAATTTTTTGGTTGATACCTCGCTTGTCCTTTATGTTTTTAATTCTGTAGCCTTATAATTAATAACACTAATCATCTCTCCATCACTGCACCTGGTGGAGCCATGTCCTCAAAGTTGTATCCTTAATGTTAATGTTAGAAGCAGGAAAATTTTTAAAATGTAAGGATGTAAGTAGGGCTGCAACTAACGATTATAACGATTCGATAAAGATTAATTTTTTCGATTAATCGATGAATCCGATAAATAATTCCCCCCCCCACGTCTTTACATTTACATTTAATTATTTAGCAGACGCTTTTATCCAAAGTGACTTACAACTGAGAACACCACATCTCAGGAATTATTAAGAAAACCAACTACACTGTAGAATTATTAAACAGGTCAATAAACATCTGGTTTTATTTACAATATGAGTTTAAGGCATCCAATTAACCCAAAGAGCAATTAAACACAAATCTCACACACACACTGGCACAATATGTAGCAAAGTGTGAAAGAAATACTAAATGACACAAATTTGTGTAGCTGTAAAATGTTACCTCATCCCCATCACTCCCATAGAGGGCAGGGTCTTCACTCACACTGTCAGAAAATTAAAACGTGAAGCTCGATCATTAATTAGCAGCATTGTGTAAGAGCTGTAATGTATTCTAAAGCACATTTAAATAATTAAATCAAAATCTAAAGTACCACACGTATCGCACTGTGTATAGTTGTGTGTGCTAATAATGCTGTGTATTGCCTTAATCTCTATTTTTCTAATTGCTTTCAGGACCAAAGCTCGCAGAAAAAGTCAAGCAGCCTGTCAACACTCATAAATCCTGTGTTTGCTGAGGTAACGGAATTACTTTATGTATCCCTGCATGGTCATAACGACCCCACCCTGCCTGTGTGTACGGTGTGTTTGTGTACGCAGCCCCGTTATGGTTTGGAACTTTGCTTTCTTTCAGCTGAAGCTGCAGCACAGAGATGGAGACGGCAGGAGGCATGTGATCGAGGAGCTGGAGAACAGTGTGCACGCTGCTGAGGACCTGTGTCCTGGACTAACAGACCAAATGATCAATCACATCCTCGAACGGGTACAGAGGTCAGTTTCACTCAATGCTCACTCCTCCCCCGGGGGGCCTGAATACAGGTGGGACGTCCTCATGACGCAGTTTCGGGATTTAAACGAACAAAAACCTCCTTATAATCTGAAAGTCAACATTTATTTAGAGTGTACTCAACAGATTCAGGGGTGGCTTCGTGGTTTAGTTTCGAGTTTCCATGTTCTCCCCGTGTCCGTGTGGGTTTCCTCCGGGTTCTCCGGTTTCCTCCCACAGTCCAAAAACATGGATCAAGTCAAGTGAATTCTCCAGATTGCCTCATATAGAGTGTGTCTGTGTGAGTGAGTGTG
Organism: Corydoras sp. C115; assembly: GCA_019802505.1. Classification (NCBI taxonomy): domain Eukaryota; kingdom Metazoa; phylum Chordata; class Actinopteri; order Siluriformes; family Callichthyidae; genus Corydoras; species Corydoras sp. C115. The sequence continues at coordinate 839,576 of JAFMOC010000329.1, read as the reverse complement.
TGCCCAGTGATAGATTGCCCCCCCTGTACCCCTGGGTGTATCTGCTCAGCGCCCGAAACGTTCTCCCCTGGATGGGCATGGGTAACCCCCCCTCGACCCTAGTAGAGGATAAAGCAGAAGATAATGGATGGATGAACAGATTCAACGTAAACGTAACGTAGAACTTAAAACTTACACACTGCACTAAATCGACGCCTGGTCTGGGATTAAAAAGCAGAAAGATCCTCATGTCCATCCAGGGGAGAACGTTTTGGGTGCTGGGCTGATACACCCAGGAAGAGACGCCTATCCATCACTCACTCACACACACACCATTTATAGGGGCAATTTAGAGCAGCCAATTTACCTTTAATCCACGTTTTTGGACTGTGGGAGCAAACCGAAGAATTTGTGATCAAAGCCTCAGAGAATCATCCATCCATCCATTATCTCCCGCTTTATCCTCTATTAGGGTCGTGGGGGGGTTCCCCATGCCCATCCAGGGGAGAACGTTTCGGGCGCTGGGCAGATACACCCAGGACAGGGGGCAATCTATCGCTGGGTACACACTCACTCACACAGACACTCTATATGGGGCAATTTGGAGAACTCATTTGATTGATCCATGTTTTTGGACTGTGGGAGGAAACCGGAGAACCCGGAGGAAACCCACGCGGATAAGGGGAGAACATGGAGGGTGGGGGCTCCCCATGCCTTCCAGGGGAGAACGTTTTGGGCGCTGGGCAGATTCACCCAGGACAGGGGGCAATCTGTCGCTGGGTACACACTCACTCACACAGACACACTCTATATGGGCCAATTTGGAGAACTCGATTGATCCATGTTTTTGGATTGTGGGAGGAAACTGGAGGACCCGGAGGAAACCTACATGGAGACTCCACCCAGATTGGGATTCGAACCGGGAATCCCCAGCGCTGAGAGGAGAACATGCTAAACCACTAAGCCAGCGTGCCGCCCGCCTCAGAGAATCAGTTTGTTTGAATCTGTTTACGTCGCCGTCATTAATCCAGGCTTTATTTTCTCTCCAGATTCTCATGAATTCATTCATTAAGGAAAAGCATCCAAAGAACCGCAGCTGACGAGATTCAACACTCAGCCCTCTGTCCACGGCGTGCACACACACACAAGCACACACACACACACACACACACACACACACAAGCACACGCACACAAAGGAAAATCCATTTTCACAAAAATCGAAATCTCTATTTTATTCTTGAGTTCTTCACTCTGCTTTTATTTTAGCGCCCTGCTGACGCCGCGCTCACGCCGAACGCCGCCTCACTCCACGTCTGCTCAGTGGCTGGATGTTAACGGGCGGCCATGCGGAGTCTCCTCCATTAGCGTCCCCGCCGGCGACGGACGCGGCGTGAGAGAGTCTGCTTTCGGCGTGAACGCGGAATTAATTTTATTTGAATCTCTATTTTATTAAAACGACGCACCCCTCGGACCCCTGTCGGCTTTCTGCTGAGCATTAGACGCCCATCGGGTCACATCTGTAACCGCTGCACCTCCACCCGACGCAGGTCTTTGCCTTAGGCGTTGGTCGCTGATGTTTATAGGTGGAGACTGAACTGCTGTATGGAGAACCTTCTAGATCACATAAACTAGAACCCCGAAATACCTCAAGATTTCCAACCTAAAAAAACCTATTAAGTCGAGAGCGAATCCCTCACATGCTTTTATTTTGTTATTTATACGCGTCTGAACGTTCCGCGCGCGACGTTGGTTCTGCTGTACAGACTCCCTTTATTTCCGACACTTGAGATTGAAATATAAAATTAAGTTTTAATCCGTACTCATTTATTTACGTCTTTTGCGTTTAAAAACCTGAGTGCGTCAGCGCACAGTGCGCGTTTCTTTGGATTATGTGACATCATTAGCACAGATTCCTAATCTGTAGGAGATTGGGAGGGGATGCTGGGTAACCTTATTTTTATACCGACGCTGGAACCGAGGCGGAACCCGAGCCGAGGAGTAACCGCAGCGACAAGGAGCCCTTAGAACGTTCCGTGTTCTATAGGAGGGACTTTTTATGTTTTCTTGTTATATTCTGTAATATCGCTGGAGAACCCCACGGCGGGCGGGGGGAAAGGGGTGGGGGACGTGTTCTGCCAAACGTTTGTCTTTCAGCCTGAAGCTGCCGTCTCTGATCTGAAGATCTGATGGTGAGATGAACAGAGGATGTTGCCAATGCAGCCTGTAGTGCCTTAAACTCCTCCTTCTCCATGTGGTTCCTCTCACAGTCTACAGCTTTACAGGATGGGCCGGTTCTCCGTTCTCCGGAGCCGTGCGAGGTTTCAGAGCAATAATGGGTGTAGCTGAGGTTTCTGTTTCTTTCCTCGTGTTGATAGCAAGCTGGGTTCTCTACATGTTCTTGCTGTATCATATGTATCCACAGAGTGGCCTTCGTTTTACTTTACATTTTACAAACTGCCTTTTAGTTCCAGCAATAAAGATGTAAATTATGATCCTGGATGTGCAGCAGCATCATTGTGTGTGTGTGTGTGTGTGTGTGTGTGTGTGTGTGTGTGTGTGTGCGCGCGCTGTGGGCGTGTCCTTCTGCATGTCATGAAAGCGAGAAAAACATCCATCCATTATCTTCCACTTTATCCTCTATTAGGGTCGCGGTGGGGTTCCCCATGCCCATCCAGGGGAGAACGTTTTGGGTGCTGGGCAGATACATCCAGGACAGGAGGGCAATCTATCACTGGGAACACACTCACTCACACAGACACACTCTATATGGGGCAATTTGGAGAATTTGGTTGACCTTGATCCATGTTTTTGGACTGTGGGTGGAAACCGGAGGAAACCCACGGGGAGAACATGCAAACTGCACCCAGATGGGGATTCGAACCGCGCTGAGAGGAGAACATGCTAAACCACTGAGCCACCGTGCCGCCCCCAAGAAAAACAGACATAAAAACTTTAAAGTTTAAACCTTCAAAAAGTGAAGCTGATGAAAGTTCAAATCATTCATTCATCATCTTCCGCTTTATCCTCTATTAGGGTCGCGGGGGGGGGGGGGGGGGTTCCCCCATGCCCATCCAGGGGAGAACGTTTCGGGCGCTGGGCAGCTACACCCAGGCCAGGGGGGCAATCTATCACTGGGCACACACACAAACACACTCTATATGGGGCAATTTGGAGCACTCAATTGACTTAATCCGTGTTTTTGGACTGTGGGAGGAAACCGGAGAACACCCACGCGGACATGTACTGCATTAAATACAACCTGATTATACACTGTTTCTATAACAACATCAGAAAATACAAGTTATAATATGGTTAGTGTGATGTATATGTGACAAAATAATTACAGAAGACACCACGTGACATCCAGCTCAGTTAATTTACCTGATTTAAATATTCTTGATCAATATAGATTCTGTTTGTAATTAAAATTTTTAATTAAGTTCTTGTATTCAGAGACTTCGTGGCGCAACGGTAGCGCGTCTGACTCCAGATCAGAAGGTTGCGTGTTCAAATCACGTCGAGGTCAATGTCTTTGGGGAATCGCTTTTGATGTAAAGTTTTATTCTTTAGATTCGAGTTTAGACAAAAATAAATCTTGTTTAATCGACAATTGTGTTTGATAAGTGTGAACTCAGCTGCGAGCTAAAAGCAGCACATTTAAAGTTATAATATGCTTAGTGTGATATATATGTTACACCGCGATTTGACTTTAAAATAATTACAGAAGACACAACGTGACTCACGTGAAATTCTTTGGAAATCTCTAATGTCGAGTTCTGGAATGAGACATTAACAAAATCTCTCGTTCCCTGACCGGGAATCGAACCCAGGCCGCGGCGGTGAGAGCGCCGAATCCTAACCACTAGACCACCAGGGACAGATATGGAACAAGATGCTTCTCCTCAGAGCAAACATGACAGACACGTCACACTAACTTGTCTGATGTTATAGAAACAGTGTATAAAGAGTTTATATGTAATACAGAACATGTTATTATAAAAACACTGAGGATACAGAGATGTTTTATTTTTATTTGCTAAACGTCTGTCTTAAAGTGGTTTAAAGCTCTTTTGTCATTCATTTTGAACAGACAGTTGTGTAAATTACAGTGAATGATTAAAAACACAATTGTTTGATAGCCATGAATAAAGGAAAAGTGCATCATCATCATCATCATCATCATCATCATCATCATTTCATATTCTTAAAAAGTTAATACAACAGAGTTTTTAATTTCTTTTTAAAGTTTTCTGATGTAATGTCGAGTTCTGGAAGGAGACAGCGGCACGGTGGCTTAGTGGTTGGCACGTTCGCCTCTCAGCACTAGGGATTCCCGGTTCGAATCCACATCTGGGTGGAGTTTCCATGTTCTCCCCGTGTCTGCGTGGGTTTCCTCCGGGTTCTCCGATTTCCTCCCACAGTCCAAATACATGAATTAAGTCAATTGAATTCTCAAAAATTGCCCCATATAGAGTGTGTCTGTGTGAGTGAGTGTGTGCCCAGCGATGGATTGGTGCCCTGTCCTGGGTGTATCTGCCCAGCGCCCGAGACGTTCTCCCCTGGATGGGCATGGGGAACCCCACCGCGACCCTAATAGAGGATAAAGCGGGAGACAATGAACGAATGAATGGAAGGAGACAATAAAACTAGCTGTTTGTTAGTGTTGTCCTCGTTTTGGGTCACGTTGTGTCTTCTGTTTTCTGATATAAAGTCGAGTTCTGGAATGAGACATTAACAAAATCTCTCGTTCCCTAACCGGGAATCGACGTTCGGCGTTCTCACCGCGGCGGTGAGAACGCCGAATCCTACACTAAAAAATTAAAGTGTAGAACAAAATAGTGACCTTGACGTGATTTAAACACGCAACCTTCTGATCTGGAGTCAGACGCGCTACCGTTGCACCACAAAGCCTCTGAACAGAGCCAATAAAACTGATCATCACAATATGAGTAATTTCTGTTCTGATCATGATTAAGAAACAGGTTATATATAAAAGTGAATAAATAATTATTTATATTATATAAGTGACTTTTTAAGTTTCCTGGTGTAAAGTCAAGTTCATTAAATTATTAAATGGTTTGGATTCTAAAAAATGAAAGTGTAGAACAAAATAGACACCCATAGGCTCTGACCTCGACGTGATTTGAACACGCAACCTTCTGATCTGGAGTCAGACGCGCTACCGTTGCGCCACGAGGTCTCCATTAAAAACGATTAAAAACACAATTGTTTGATAATCATGATTAAAGGAAAAGTGCATCATCATCATCATCATAATCATCATCATCATCATCATACAGAACAAGTTATAAAAACACTGAGGATACAGAGATGTTTTTATTTTTATTTGCTAAACTGCTGTCTGTCTTAAAGTGATTTAAAGCTCTTTTCTTTAATGATGAACTGATGAAGCCTCATGATGTCATAAAGTAAAAAAACTATAACTAATCATCATCATCATCATCATCATCATCATTATTATCTTCATCATTCATATTCTCTGAAAAATAGATCTAGCTGATCTAATCAGGTTATATGTAATACAGTACATGTTATTAAAACAATAGAATTATTAAATGGTTTGGACTCTAAAGAATAAATGTGAAGATCAAAAGAGATTTCAAAAGACACTGACCTCGACGTGATTTGAACACTTAACCTTCTGATCTGGAGTCAGACGCGCTACCGTTGCGCCACGAGGTCTCTGAAAAGGACAAATAAAACTGATCATCACAATCTGAGTAATTTCTGTTCTGATTACGATTAAAAACACAATTGTTTGATAGCCATGAATAAAGGAAAAGTGCATCAGCATCATCATCATCATCATCATCATCATCATCATCATCATCATCATCATTCATATTCTTAAAAAGTTAATACATCAGAGTTTTTAATTTATTTTTAAAGTTTTCTGATGTAATGTCGAGTTCTGGAAGGAGACAATAAAACTAGCTGTTTGTTAGTGTTGTCCTCATTTTGTTTTCAGGGTCCCTACGTGGAATGTCCTCTGTTTTGATAGAACGCCGAATCCCAACCACTAGACCACCAGGGACAGGATGCTGCTCCTCTGAGCAAACATGACAGACACGTCAATAATACGCAACAATAATACCCCCCACCCCTCAGGTAGTTTTAATGTTTACAATAGTTTAATGGCTTTTTAATTGCAAACAGAATCTGTATTGATTAAAAATAATTAAATCAGGTAAATTAACTGAGCAGTTTGTTAGTGTTGTTATAGAAACAGTGTATAATCAGGTTATATGTAATACAGTACATGTTATTAAAACAATATAATTATTAAATGGTTTGGATTCTAAAGAATGAAAGTGTAGATCAAAAGAGAACATTTCCAAAGTCTCTGACCTCGACGAGACTTGAACACGCAACCTTCTGATCTGGAGTCAGACGCGCTACCGTTGCACCACGAAGTCTCTGAAACAGATCATCACAATCTGAATAATTTCTGTTCTGATCATGATTTAAAATGATATAAGTCAATAAAGAATAAATTTTTTCGCTGACCAGGAATCAAAGACGGGGAGCAGGGGTGAAAGAACCGAAGCCTAGCAACTAGACCACCACGGACAGTGATGAAGAAAGGTGTCTCTTCTCAGTGCAAACAATTTGCATTTAAACTTTGCTCTATTTGGTAATGCCCTTCCCCACCTCTCAGGTAGTTTTAATGTTTACAATAGTTTAATGGCTTTTTATTTGCAAACAGAATCTGTATTGATTAAAATAATTTTCAATCAGGTAAATTAACTGAGCTGTTTGTTAGTGTTGTTATAGAAACAGTGTATAATGAGGTTAAATGTAATACAGTACATGTTATTAAAACAATATAATTATTAAATGGTTTGGATTCTAAAGAATGAAAGTTTAGATCAAAAGAGATTTCAAAAGACACTGACCTCGACGTGATTTGAACACGCAACCTTCTGATCTGGAGTCAGACGCGCTACCGTTGCGCCAAAAAGCCTCTGAACAGAGCCAAAAAAACTGATCATCACAATCTGAGTAATTTCTGTTCTGATCATGATTAAGAAACAGGTTATATATAAAAGTGAATAAATAATTATTTATATTATATAAATGACTTTTAAGTTTCCAGGTGTAAAGTCAAGTTCATTAAATTATTAAATGGTTTGGATTCTAAAAAATGAAAGTGTAGAACAAAATAGACACCCATAGGCTCTGACCTCGATGTGATTTGAACACGCAACCTTCTGATCTAGGTTGCGTGTTCAAATCACGTCGAGGTCAGATTTCTTAATCATCTACTATTTGGATGAACATCCTAAATATAAGTTATAATATGGTTATGGTAACATATGTTACATCGGTACTTATGTAAATTAATTACAGAACAACAACAGAAGACACCACGTGACCCCAACACCACAATGAGAACAACACTAACAACCAGCTCAGTTAATTTACCTGATTTAATTATTCTTAATCAATACAGATTCTTTTTGCAATTAATCTCCCTCTTTTTCAGTGGATATTTGTTCTACATTATACTTCCAAGAGCAAAGTTTAAGTTTAAATCGTTTGAAACTATCGTTTGCTGTCAAACGATTGTGTTTTTTAATCTTAATAAGTATTAATAAAATAAAAAAATATATATACTGTATTTCGACAATGGAGGGCAGTGTAAGATAAAAGATATATCCAGAGTCACTGACCTCGACGTGATTTGAACACGCAACCTTCTGATATGGAGTCAGATCAGATTCAGAGTCCTTGGATATGTTCTCTTTTGATCTAAATTTTCATTCTCTAGAATCCAAACCATTTAATAATTCTATTGTTTCAATAACATGTACTGTATTACATTTTACCTGATTATACACTGTTTCTATAACAACACTAACAAACAGCTCAGTTAATTTATCTGATTTAATTATTCTTAATCAATACAGATTCTGTTTGCAATTCGCAACGGAAGCATCTGACTCCATATCAGAAGGTTGTGTGTTCAAATCACGTCGAGGTCAGTGTCTTCATTATAATGATTAAATGTAAAATAAATAATATTTATGATGATGTTAGCATGTGTAAACTGTGACAAGGTTTTAAGTTGAAATAATACAAAACGTTGTTTATTCATTCATTCATTCATTATTATCCGCTTTATGCTCTATTAGGGTCGCGGTGGGGTTCCCCATGCCCATCCAGGGGAGAACGTCTCGGGCGCTGGGCAGATAGACCCAGGACAGGGCGTCAATTCATCGCTGGGAACACACTCTCTCACTCATACACACTCTATATGGGGTTCTCTATATGGAGAACTCAATTTACTTGATCCATGTTTTTGAATGACAATGAATGAGAACAACACTAACAACCAGCTCAGTTAATTTACCTGATTTAATTATTCTTAATCAATACAGATTCTGTTTGCAATTAATCTCCCGCTTTTTCAGTGGAGATTTGTTCTACATTATACTTCCAAGAGCAACGTTTAAGTTTAAATTGTTTGAAACTATCGTTTGCTGTCAAACGATTGTGTTTTTTAATCTTAATAATTATTAATAAAATAAAATATTTTATACTGTATTTCGACACTGGAAGGCAGTGTAGGATAAAAGCAATATCCATAGACACTGACCTCGACGTGATTTGAACACGCAACCTTCTGATCTGGAGTCAGACGCACTACCGTTGCGCCACGAGGTCTCTGTAACCAATAACTTAATAAAATTTTGTAACTGTAAACAGAATCTATATTAATTTTGAATAATTAAATCAGGTAAATTAAGCTGTTTGTTAGTGTTGTCCTCATAATTTCTGTTCTGATCATGATTAAAAATTAAAAACACAATTGTTTGTTCAAATGAAACGTCTCCTCGAGACATGGACTTTCTCTCAAAGCAATTTGATGAAAACTCTATGACGTCATGAGGCTTCATCAGTTCATCATTAAAGAAAAGAGCTTTAAATCACTTTAAGACAGCCGTTTAGCAAATAAAAATAAAAACATCTCTGTATCCTCAGTGTTTTTATAATAACATGTTCTGTATTACATATAAACTCTTTATACACTGTTTCTATAACATCAAAAAACTTAGTGTGACGTGTCTGTCATGTTTGCTCTGAGGAGAAGCATCTTGCTCCATATCTGTCCCTGTTGGTCTAGTGGTTAGGATTCGGCGCTCTCACCCCTGCTCCCCGTGTTTGATTCCCGTTCAGTGAACAAATTTATTCTTTATTGACATATAAATTTAAATCATGATCAGAACAGAAATTACTCAGATTGTGATGATCAGTTTAACTTTTTCTGTTCATAGACCTCGTGGCGCAACGGTAGCGCGTCTGACTCCAGATCAGAAGGTTACGTGTTCAAATCACGTCGAGGTCAGAGTCTTTGGATATGTTCTCTTTTGATCTACACTTTCATTCTTTAGAATCCAAACCTTTTAATAATTTTATTGTTTTAATAACATGTACTGTATTACATTTAACCTGATTATACAGTGTTTCTATAACAACACTAACAAACAGCTCAGTTAATTTACCTGATTGAATTATTCTTAATCAATACAGATTCTGTTTGCAATTAAAAGCCATTAAACTATTGAAAAAAAATTAAAACTACCTGAGGGGTGGGAGGTATTATCGTTGCAGCTCAGAGACTTCGTGGCGCAACGGTAGCGCGTCTGACTCCAGATCAGAAGGTTGCGTGTTCAAATCACGTCGAGGTCAGTGTCTTTGGAAAGCTCTTTTGTTCTACACTTTCATTCTCTGTATCCTCAGTGTTTTTATAATAACATGTTCTGTATTACATATAAACTCTTTATACACTGTTTCTATAACATCAGAAAAGTTAGTGTGACGTATCTGTCATGTTTGCTCTGAGGAGGAGCCTCCTACCTCATATCTGTCCCTGGTGGTCTAGTGGTTAGGATTCGGCGCTCTCACCGCCGCGGCCCGGGTTCGATTCCCGGTCAGGGAACGTGAGATTTTGTTAATGTCTCATTCCAGAACTCGACTTTATATCAGAAAACAGAAGACACCACGTGACCCCAACAACTAAATGAGGACAACAAAACTTTAAAAAGAAATTAAAAACTCTGATGTATTAACTTTTTAAGAATATGAATGATGATGATGATGATGATGATGATGATGATGATGATGATGATGATGCACTTTTCCTTTATTCATGGTCATCAAACAATTGTGTTTTTTAATCATAATCAGAACAGAAATAACTCCGATTGTGATGATCAGTTTAATTACTTCTGTTCAGAGACTTCGTGGCGCAACGGTAGCGCGTCTGACTCCAGATCAGAAGGTTGCGTGTTCAAATCACGTCGAGGTCAGATTTCTTAATCATCTACTTTTTGGATGAACATCATAAATATAAGTTATAATATGGTTATGGTAACATATGTTACATCGGTACTTATGTAAATTAATTACAGAACAACAACAGAAGACACCACGTGACCCCAACACCACAATGAGAACAACACTAACAACCAGCTCAGTTAATTTACCTGATTTAATTATTCTTAATCAATACAGATTCTGTTAGCAATTAATCTCCCGCTTTTTCAGTGGAGATTTGTTCTACATTATACTTCCAAGAGCAAAGTTTAAGTTTAAATCGTTTGAAACTATCGTTTGCTGTCAAAAGATTGTGTTTTTTAATCTTAATAAGTATTAATAAAATAAAAAAATATATACTGTATTTCGGCACTGGAGGGAAGTGTAGGATAAAAGAGATTTCCAACAACACTGACCTCGACGTGATTTGAACACGCAACCTTCTGATCTGGAGTCAGACGCGCTACCGTTGCGCCACGAAGTCTCCGAAAACAATTACTTAATTAAAATTTTTAACTGCAAACAGAATCTATATTAATTAAGAATAATTAAATCAGGTAAATTAAGCTGTTTGTTAGTGTTGTCCTCATAATTTCAGTTCTGATCATGATTAAAAATTAAAAACACAATTGTTTGTTCAAATGAAACGTCTCCTCGAGACATGGACTTTCTCTCAAAGCAATTTGATGAAAACTCTATGACGTCATGAGGCTTCATCAGTTCATCATTAAAGAAAAGAGCTTTAAATCACTTTAAGACAGCCGTTTAGCAAATAAAAATAAAACATCTCTGTATCCTCAGTGTTTTTATAATAACATGTTCTGTATTACATATAAACTCTTTATACACTGTTTCTATAACATCAGAAAAGTTAGTGTGACGTGTCTGTCATGTTTGCTCTGAGGAGAAGCATCTTGCCCAATATCTGTCCCTGGTGGTCTAGTGGTTAGGATTCGGCGCTCTGACCCCTGCTCCCCGTGTTTGATTCCCGCTCAGTGAACTAATTTATTCTTTATTGACCTATAAATTTAAATCATGATCAGAACAGAAATTACTCAGATTGTGATGATCAGTTTAACTTTTCTGTTCATAGACCTCGTGGCGCAACGGTAGCGCGTCTGACTCCAGATCAGAAGGTTGCGTGTTCAAATCACGTCGAGGTCAGTGTCTATGGGTGTCTATTTTGTTCTACATTTTCATTTTTTAGTGTAGGATTCGGCGTTCTCACCGCCGCGGCCCGGGTTCGATTCCCGGTCAGGGAATGAGAGGTTTTGTTAATGTCTCATTCCAGAACTCGACTTTATATCAGAAAACAGAGGACACCACGTGACCCCAACAACAAAATGAGGACAACAAAACTTTAAAAATAAATTAAAAACTCTGATGTATTAACTTTTTAAGAATATGAATGATGATGATGATGATGATGATGATGATGATGATGATGATGATGCACTTTTCCTTTATTCATGGTCATCAAACAATTGTGTTTTTTAATCATAATCAGAACAGATATAATTCCGATTGTGATGATCAGTTTTATTGCTTCTGTTCAGAGAGGTCGTGGCGAAATGGTAGCGCGTCTAACTTTATTAACTTAATTACAATTTTTTACTGCAAACAGAATCTATATTAATTAAGAATAATTAAATCAGGTAAATTAAGCTGTTTGTTAGTGTTGTCCTCATAATTTCTGTTCTGATCATGATTAAAAATTAAAAACACAATTGTTTGTTCAAATGAAACGTCTCCTCGAGACATGGTCTTTGTTAGGATTCGGTGCACTCACCGCCGCGGCCCGGGTTCGATTCCCGGTCAGGGAACGTGAAATTTTCTTAATGTCTCATTCCAGAACTCAGAAAACAGAAGACACCACGTGACCCCAACAACAAAATGAGGACAACACTAACAAACAGCTGTTTCTATAACAACACTAACAAACTGCTCAGTTAATTTACCTGATTTAAATATTCTTGATCAATATAGATTCTGTTTCTAATTAAAATTTTTAATTAAGTTCTTGTATTCAGAGTCTTTGTGGCGCAACAGGTAGCGCGTCTGACTCCAGATCAGAAGGTTGCGTGTTCAAATCACGTCGAGGTCAATGTCTTTGGGAATCGCTTTTGATGTAAAGTTTTATTCTTTAGATTCGAGTTTAGACAAAAATAAAACTTGTTTAATCGACAATTGTGTTTGATAAGTGTGAACTCAGCTACGAGCTAAAAGCAGCACATTTAAAGTTATAATATGCTTAGTGTGATATATATGTTACACCGCGATTTGACTTTAAAATAATTACAGAAGATACAACGTGACTCACGTGAAATTCTTTGGAAATCTCTAATGTCGAGTTCTGGAATGAGACATTAACAAAATCTCTCGTTCCCTGACCGGGAATCGAACCCGGGCCGCGGCGGTGAGAGCACCGAATCCTAACCACTAGACCACCAGGGACAGAATATGGGGGCAGGAGGCTTCTCCTCAGAGCAAACATGACAGACACGTCACACTAACTTTTCTGATGTTATAGAAACAGTGTAAAAAGAGTTTATATGTAATACAGAACATGTTATTATAAAAACACTGAGGATACAGAGATGTTTTATTTTTATTTGCTAAACGGCCGTCTTAAAGTGGTTTAAAGCTCTTTTGTCATTCATTTTGAACAGACAGTTGTGTAAATTAAAGTGAATGATTAAAAACACAATTGTTTGATAGCCATGAATAAAGGAAAAGTGCATCATCATCATCATCATTCATATTCTTAAAAAGTTAATACATCAGAGTTTTTAATTTCTTTTTAAAGTTTTCTGATGTAATGTCGAGTTCTGAAAGGAGACAGCGGCACGGTGGCTTAGTGGTTAGCACGTTCGCCTCTCAGCGCTAGGGATTCCAGGTTCGAATCCTCATCTGGGTGGAGTTTCCATGTTCTCCCCGTGTCTGCGTGAGTTTCCTCCGGGTTCTCCGATTTCCTCCCACAGTCCAAAAACATGACTCAAGTCAATTGAATTCTCAAAAACTGCCCCATATAGAGTGTGTCTGTGTGAGTGAGTGTGTGCCCAGCGATGGATTGGTGCCCTGTCCTGGGTGTATCTGCCCAGCGCCCGAGACGTTCTACCCTGGATGGGAATGGGGAACCCCACCGCGACCCTAATAGAGGATAAAGCAGGAGACAATGAATGAATGAATGGAAGGAGACAATAAACCTAGCTGTTTGTTAGTGTTGCCCTCATTTTGTTGTTGGGGTCACGTGGTGTCTTCTGTTTTCTGATATAAAGTCGAGTTCTGGAATGAGACATTAACAAAATCTCTCATTGCCTAACCGGGAATCGAACCCAGGCCGCGGCGGTGAGAACGCCGAATCCTACACTAAAAAATGAAAGTGTAGAACAAAATAGACACCCATAGGCTCTGACCTCGACGCGATTTGAACACGCAACCTTCTGATCTGGAGTCAGACGCGCTACCGTTGCGCCACGAAGTCTCCATACAAGACCAATAAACCTGATCATCACAATCTGAGTAATTTCTGTTCTGATTACGATTAAAAACACAATTGTTTGATAACCATGATTAAAGGAAAAGTGCATCATCATCATCATCATCATCATCATCATCATCATCATCATAATCATCATCATCATCATAATCATCATCATCATCATCATACAGAACAAGTTATAAAAACACTGAGGATACAGAGATGTTTTTATTTTTATTTGCTAAACTGCTGTCTGTCTTAAAGTGATTTAAAGCTCTTTTCTTTAATGATGAACTGATGAAGCCTCATGATGTCATAAAGTAAAAAAACTATAACTAATCATCATCATCATCATCATCATTATTATCTTCATCATTCATGTTCTCTGAAAAAGAGATCTAGCAGATCTAATCAGGTTATATGTAATACAGTACATGTTATTAAAACAATAGAATTATTAATTGGTTTGGACTCTAAAGAATAAATGTGAAGATCAAAAGAGATTTCAAAAGACACTGACCTCGACGTGATTTGAACACGCAACCTTCTGATCTGGAGTCAGACGCGCTACCGTTGCGCCACGAAGTCTCTGAAAAGGACAAATAAAACTGATCATCACAATCTGAGTAATTTCTGTTCTGATTATGATTAAAAACATAATTGTTTGATAGCCATGAATAAAGGAAAAGTGCATGATCATCATCATCATCATCATCATCATCATCATTCATATTCTTAAAAAGTTAATACATCAGAGTTTTTAATTTATTTTTAAAGTTTTCTGATGTAATGTCGAGTTCTGGAAGGAGACAATAAAACTAGCTGTTTGTTAGTGTTGTCCTCATTTTGTTGTTGGGGTCACGTGGTGTCTTCTGTTTTCTGATATAAAGTCGAGTTCTGGAATGAGACATTAACAAAATTTCTCATTCCCTAACCGGGAATCGAACCCGGGCCGCGGCGGTGAGAACGCCGAATCCTAACCACAAGACCACCAGGGTCAGGATACTGCTCCTCTGAGCAAACATGACAGACACGTCAATAATACGCAACAATAATACCCCCCACCCCTCAGGTAGTTTTAATGTTTACAATAGTTTAATGGCTTTTTAATTGCAAACAGAATCTGTATTGATTAAAAATAATTAAATCAGGTAAATTAACTGAACTGTTTGTTAGTGTTGTTATAGAAACAGTGTATAATCAGGTTAAATGTAATACAGTACATGTTATTAAAACAATATAATTATTAAATGGTTTGGATTCTAAAGAATGAAAGTTTAGATCAAAAGAGATTTCAAAAGACTCTGACCTCGACGTGATTTGAACACGCAACCTTCTGATCTGGAGTCAGACGCGCTACCGTTGCGCCACAAAGCCTCTGAACAGAGCCAATAAAACTGATCATCACAATCTGAGTAATTTCTGTTCTGATCATGATTAAGAAACAGGTTATATATAAAAGTGAATAAATAATTATTTATATTATATAAGTGACTTTTTAAGTTTCCTGGTGTAAAGTCAAGTTCATTAAATTATTAAATGGTTTAGATTCTAAAAAATGAAAGTGTAGAACAAAATAGACACCCATAGGCTCTGACCTCGATGTGATTTGAACACGCAACCTTCTGATCTAGGTTGCGTGTTCAAATCACGTCGAGGTCAGATTTCTTAATCATCTACTTTTTGGATGAACATCATAAATATAAGTTATAATATGGTTATGGTAACATATGTTACATCGGTACTTATGTAAATTAATTACAGAACAACAACAACAGAACAACGTGACCCCAAAACCACAATGAGAACAACACTAATTTTTATTTGCAACCAGCTCAGTTAATTTACCTGATTTAATCTATTCTTAATCATACAGATTCTGTTTGCAATTAATCTCCCTCTTTTTCAGTGGATATTTGTTCTACATTATACTTCCAAGAGCAAAGTTTAAGTTTAAATCGTTTGAAACTATCATTTGCTGTCAAACGATTGTGTTTTTTAATCTTAATAAGTATTAATAAAATAAAAAAATATATATACTGTATTTCGACAATGGAGGGCAGTGTAGGATAAAAGTTATATCCAGAGTTACTGACCTCGACGTGATTTGAACACGCAACCTTCTGATATGGAGTCAGATCAGATTCTGTTAACTGCAAACAGAAGCTATATTAATTTAGAATAATTAAATCAGGTAAATTAAGCTGTTTGTTAGTGTTGTCCTCATAATTTCTGTTCTGATCATGATTAAAAATTAAAAACACAATTGTTTGTTCAAATGAAACGTCTCCTCGAGACATGGACTTTCTCTCAAAGCAATTTGATGAAAACTCTATGACGTCATGAGGCTTCATGAGTTCATCATTAAAGAAAAGAGCTTCAAATCACTTTAAGACAGTCATTTAGCAAATAAAAATAAAAACATCTCTGTATCCTTAGGGTTTTTATAATAACATGTTCTGTATTACATATAAACTCTTTATACACTGGTGGTTAGGATTCGGCGCTCTCACCCCTGCTCCTCGTGTTTGATTCCCGTTCAGTGAACAAATTTATTCTTTATTGACATATAAATTTAAATCATGATCAGAACAGAAATTACTCAGATTGTGCTGTTTAATTTTCAGTTTAATTTTTTTTGTTCATAGACCTCGTGGCGCAACGTTAGCGCGTCTGACTCCAGATCAGGAGGTTGCGTGTTCAAATCACGTCGAGATCAGAGTCCTTGGATATGTTCTCTTTGATCTAAATTTTCATTCTCTAGAATCGAAACCATTTAATAATTCTATTGTTTCAATAACATGTACTGAATTACATTTTACCTGATTATACACTGTTTCTATAACAACACTAACAAACAGCTCAGTTAATTTATCTGATTTAATTATTCTTAATCAATACAGATTCTGTTTGCAATTCGCAACGGAAGCGTCTGACTCCATATCAGAAGGTTGTGTGTTCAAATCACATCGAGGTCAGTGTCTTCATTATAATGATTAAATGTAAAATAAATAATATTTATGATGATTTTAGCATGTGTAAATTGTCACACGGTTTTAAGTTGAAATAATACAAAACGTTGTTTATTCATTCATTCATTCATTCATTCATTATTATCCGCTTTATCCTCTATTAGGGTCGCGGTGGGGTTCCCCATGCCCATCCAGGGGAGAACGTCTCGGGCGCTGGGCAGATAGACCCAGGACAGGGCGTCAATTCATCGCTGGGAACACACTCTCTCACTCATACACACTCTATATGGGGCAGTTTGGAGAACTCAATTTACTTGATCCATGTTTTTGGACTGTGGGAGGAAACCGGACAACCCGGAGGAAACCCACGCGGACACGGGGAGAACATGGAAACTCTTTATACACTGTTTCTATAACAGAAAAGTTAGTGTGACGTGTCTGTCAAGTTTGCTCTGAGGAGAAGCCTTCTGTCCCTGGTGGTCTAGTGCTTTTTTTTGTGCTTTTTTAAAATTTTCTATTTCAAAAATTACTCAGATTGTGATGATCAGTTTTATTGGTCCTTTTCAGAGACTTTGTGGCGCAACGGTGGCGCGTCTGACTCCAGATCAGAAAGTCTAATCACGTCGAGGTCAGTGTCTTTGGAAATCTCTTTTGTTCTACACTTTCATTCTCTGTATCCTCAGTGTTTTTATAATAACATGTTCTGTATTACATATAAACTCTTTATACACTGTTTCTATAACCTCAGAAAAGTTAGTGTGACGTGTCTGTCATGTTTGCTCTGTGGAGGAGCATCTTGGCCCATATCTGTCCCTGGTGGTCTAGTGGTTAGGATTCGGCGCTCTCACCGCCGCGGCCCGGCTTCGATTCCCGGTCAGGGAACGAGAGATTTTGTTAATGTCTCATTCCAGAACTCGACTTTATATCAGAAAACACCAGACACAACGTGACCCCAACAACAAAATGAGGACAACATTAAATCTAAATTGTAAACATTAAATCTGGGTGAGGTGTGTGTGAGGGGTGTTTAACACAATGTGGCACACATTGTAATTTACACAACTGTCTGTTCAAAATGAATGACAAAAGAGCTTTATATCACTTTAAGACGGCCGTTTAGCAAATAAAAATAAAAACATCTCTGTATCCTCAGTGTTTTTATAATAACATGTTCTGTATGACATATAAACTCTTTATACACTGTTTCTATAACATCAGAAAAGTTAGTGTGACGTGTCTGTCATGTTTGCTCTGAGGAGAAGCCTCCTGCACCGTATCTGTCCCTGGTGGTCTAGTGGTTAGGATTCGGCGCTCTCACCGCCGCGGCCTGGTTTCGTGCAAGAAAAGCCTAATTCAGCTAGAATGGACAGTAGAATCTAATGATTTACTGTATCAAAAGCTGCAGAAAGGTCTAGCAGAATGAGGACCGAGGATTGAGATTTGGCTTTGGCAGATTTAAGTGAGTCAATCACAGAGAGCAATGCTGTCTCCGTGGAGTGACCACATCTAAAACTGGATTGATTGGGATCAAGGAGATTATTCTGATTAAGAAATTTGGAGACCTGTGTGGATACCACCCGTTCAAGTGTTTTAGACAGGAAAGGTAAATTTTGTTAATGTCTCATTCCAGAACTCGACTTTATATCAGAAAACACCAGACACCACGTGACCCCAACAACAGAATGAGAACAACACTAACAACCAGCTCAGTTAATTTACCTGATTTAATTATTCTTAATCAATACAGATTCTGTTTGCAATTAATCTCCCGCTTTTTCAGTGGAGATTTGTTCTACATTATACTTCCAAGAGCAAAGTTTAAGTTTAAATCGTTTGAAACTATCGTTTGCTGTCAAACGATTGTGTTTTTTAATCTTAATAAGTATTAATAAAATAAAATATTTTAAACTGTATTTCGACACTGGAAGGCAGTGTAGGATAAAAGCTATATCCATAGACACTGACCTCGACGTGATTTGACACGCAACCTTCTGATCTGGAGTCAGACGCGCTACCGTTGCGCCACGAAGTCTCTGTAACCAATAACTTAATAAAATTTTGTAACTGCAAACAGAATCTATATTAATTAAGAATAATTAAATCAGTTAAATTAAGCTGTTTGTTAGTGTTGTCCTCATAATTTCTGTTCTGATCATGATTAAAAATTAAAAAGACAATTGATTGTTCAAATGAAACGTCTCCTCGAGACATGGACTTTCTCTCAAAGCAATTTGATGAAATCTCTATGACGTCATGAGGCTTCATCAGTTCATCATTAAAGAAAAGAGCTTTAAATCACTTTAAGACAGCCGTTTAGAAAATAAAAATAAAAACATCTCTGTATCCTCAGTGTTTTTATAATAACTTGTTCTGTATTACATATAAACTCTTTATACACTGTTTCTATAACATCAGAAAACTTAGTGTGATGTGTCTGTCATGTTTGCTCTGAGGAGAAGCATCTTGCACCATATCTGTCCCTGTTGGTCTAGTGGTTAGGATTCGGCGCTCTCACCCCTGCTCCTCGTGTTTGATTCCTGTTCAATGAACAAATTTATTCTTTATTGACCTATAAATTTAAATCATGATCAGAACAGAAATTACTCAGATTGTGATGATCAGTTTAATATTTTCTGTTCATAGACCTCGTGGCGCAACGGTAGCGCGTCTGACTCCAGATCAGAAGGTTACGTGTTCAAATCACATCGAGGTCAGAGTCTTTGGATATGTTCTCTTTTGATCTACACTTTCATTCTTTACAATCCAAACCATTTAATAATTTTATTGTTTTAATAACATGTACTGTATTACATATAACCTGATTCTACACTGTTTCTATAACAAAACTAACAAACAGCTCAGTTCATTTACCTGATTGAATTATTCTCAATCAATACAGATTCAGTTTGCAATTAAAAGCCATTAAACTATTGTAAACATTAAAACTACCTGATGGGTGGGAGGTATTATCGTTGCAGCTCAGAGACTTCGTGGCGCAACGGTAGCGCGTCTGACTCCAGATCAGAAGGTTGCGTGTTCAAATCACGTCGAGGTCAGTGTCTTTGGAAATCTGTTTTGTTCTACACTTTCATTCTCTGTATCCTCAGTGTTTTTATAATAACATGTTCTGTATGACATATAAACTCTTTATACACTGTTTCTATAACATCAGAAAAGTTAGTGTGACGTGTCTGTCATGTTTGCTCTGAGGAGAAGCCTCCTGCCCCATATCTATCCCTGGTGGTCTAGTGGTTAGGATTCGGCGCTCTCACCGCCGCGGCCCGGGTTCGATTCCCGGTCAGGAACGAGAGCTTTTGTTAATGTCTCATTCCAGAACTCGACATTACATCAGAAAACTTTAAAAATAATTAAAAACTCTGATGTATTAACTTTTTAAGAATATGAATGATGATGATGATGATGATGATGATGATGATGATGATGATGATGATGATGATGCACTTTTCCTTTATTCATGGTCATCAAACAATTGTGTTTTTTAATCATAAACAGAACAGATTATATTTCCGATTGTGATGATCAGTTTTA
Organism: Corydoras sp. C115; assembly: GCA_019802505.1. Classification (NCBI taxonomy): domain Eukaryota; kingdom Metazoa; phylum Chordata; class Actinopteri; order Siluriformes; family Callichthyidae; genus Corydoras; species Corydoras sp. C115. The sequence goes on along the minus strand of JAFMOC010000329.1, from coordinate 819,252 downwards.
TTGCTTCTGTTCAGAGAGGTCGTGGCGAAATGGTAGCGCGTCTGACTCCAGATCAGAAGGTTGCGTGTTCAAATCACGTCGAGGTCAGATTTCTTAATTATCTACTTTTTGGATGAACATCATAAATATAAGTTATAATATAGTTATGGGGACATATGTTACATATCAACACCACAATGAGAACAACACTAACAACCAGCTCAGTTAATTTACCTGATTTAATTATTCTTAATCAATACAGATTCTGTTTGCAATTAATCTCCCGCTTTTTCAGTGGAGATTTGTTCTACATTATACTTCCAAGAGCAAAGTTTAAGTTTAAATCGTTTGAAACTATCGTTTTCTGTCAAACGATTGTGTTTTTTAATCTTAATAAGTATTAATAAAATTAAAAAAATATATACTGTATTTCGACACTGGAGGGCAGTGTAGGATAAAATATATATCAATAGACACTGACCTCGACGTGATTCGAACACGCAACCTTCTGATTTGGAGTCAGACGCGCTACCGTTGCGCCACGAAGTCTCCGAAAACAATAACTTAATTAAAATTTTTAACTGCAAACAGAATCTATATTAATTAAGAATAATTAAATCAGGTAAATTAAGCTGTTTGTTAGTGTTGTCCTCATAATTTCTGTTCTGATCATGATTAAAAATTAAAAACACAATTGTTTGTTCAAATGAAACGTCTCCTCGAGACATGGTCTTTGTTAGGATTCGGTGCACTCACCGCCGCGGCCCGGGTTCGATTCCCGGTCAGGGAACGTGAAATTTTGTTAATGTCTCATTCCAGAACTCAGAAAACAGAAGACACCACGTGACCCCAACAACAAAATGAGGACAACACTAACAAACAGCTAGTTTTATTGTCTCCTTCCAGAACTCGACATTACATCAGAAAACTTTAAAAAGAAATTAAAAACTCTGATGTGTTAACTTGCGTGGAGGGCTACGAGCTAAGCTAAAGCTCACACCACACAGACTGCCCTTACCCAGCATTTTCCTAGCCAATGTTCGTTCTCTGGCAAATAAAATGGATGAAATACGGCTCTCCATCACCAACAACAAAAGAATTATGGACTCAAACGTCATGATTTTCACGGAAACATGGCTAAACAGCAGCTGCCCGGACAACGCTATTGCGTTAGAAGGGCGACACGCACACCGAGCCGACAGGACAGCAGAGGACTCCGGCAAGACCAGAGGTGGAGGTTTGTGCATTTATGTTAACAAAGCTTGGTGCACAGACTCTGCTACATCCGAGAGTCATTGCTCACCTAATGTGGAGTTTATAATGGTCAAATGTAGACCTTATTATCTCCCTAGAGAATTCACCTCCATCATAATCACTGCAGTGTATATCCCCCCGGATGCTAATGCTAAGCTGGCTATGAAAGAACTTTATGCTGCCATCAGCAAACACCAGACCAAACACCCTGAGGCTGTTTTTATTGTTGCTGGTGATTTCAACCACTCCAACTTAAAGACAGCCCTTCCCAGATTCCACCAACATGTCTCCTGCAACACCAGAGGGAACAAGATTTTGGATCATGTTTATTCCAACCTGGCTGGAGCATACAAAGCAACACCCCTCCCCCACATTGGACAATCTGACCATCTCTCTATTTTTCTCACACCTTGGTACTCACCACTCATCCAACGTGTGAAACCCACTGTGAGAACAATAAAAGTGTGGCCAGAGGGGACAGACGACATGCTCCAGGACCGGTTTAGGAACACTGATTGGAATATGTTCTCGCACACAGACCTGGATCAGTACGCCTCATCGGTATTGGAATATATCTCCACAACTACAAACAGTGTCACCACCCAGAAAAAGATCACCATGTACCCCAACCAAAAACCCTGGATGAATCGAGATGTTCGCCTACTGCTGAAGGCCCGTAACATCGCCTTCAGGTCAGGTGATACTAAGGCTTACAGTACAGCCAGGGCCGAGCTGAAGAGGGGTATTAAAAAAGCCAAACTCCACTACAAGGGGAAGGTAGAAGAACACTTCTCCAACTCCAACCCCAGACGCATGTGGCAAGGACTTCAGATCATCACTGATTACAAGACCACCAACCCCTCCCCTATCTCCTCTGATGTCTCCTTCCTTGACGAGCTTAACAATTTTTACGCTCGGTTTGAGAGAGGGAACCCGACAACTGCAACCAAGACAAATGTGTCTGCAGATCATCGACCACTGACTCTTTCTACCACTGATGTAAGAATGGTGTTGAGCAGGATCAAAATCCACAAAGCTGCAGGTCCTGATGGCATCCCTGGGCGTATTTTCAGAGTGTGTTCTGAAGAGCTGGCAGGAGTGCTGACGGACATATTCAATCTGTCCTTGGCTTGTGCTGTGGTACCGAGCTGCTTTAAGACAACCTCCATTGTTCCTATACCCAAAAACTCCAACCCATCAATACTGAACGATTACCGCCCAGTAGCCATCACTCCCATCATTACAAAGTGCTTCGAACGGCTGGTCCTAGCACAACTCAAATCTTGTCTCCCTCCCAACCTGGACCCCCACCAATTTGCATATCGACAGAACAGGAGTACAGAGGATGCAATCTCCATAGCACTGCACTCTGTCCTCTCACACCTGGACAATAAAAACACCTTCGTCAGGATGCTGTTCATAGACTTCAGTTCAGCATTCAACACAGTCATCCCCTCAAAACTCATCACAAAGCTCACAGACTTAGGCATCAGTCCCCACATGTGCAATTGGTTACTGGACTTCTTAACCAACCGACCCCAATATGTCCAGATGGACAACCATCGTTCATCTAGCATCACCATAAACACAGGTGTTCCACAAGGTTGTGTGTTAAGTCCCTTTCTTTACTCCCTCTTCACCCATGACTGCAAACCTGTCTATGGCTCCAACACCATTATTAAATTTGCAGATGACACCACGGTGATTGGACTCATCAAAAACAACGATGAGACTGCTTATAGGGAGGAGGTGAATCGGCTGGCTGAGTGGTGCGACACTAACAACCTTCTGGACAAAGGAGCTCATCATGGACTTCAGGAAGAAGGCTGACCAGCACCAACCCATTCATATCAATGGGACGGCAGTGGAGCGTGTGAACAGCTTCAAGTTCCTAGGTGTACACATCTCTGAGGATCTCACCTGGACGACCGGCTGCTCCAATTTGGTCAAGAAGGCACATCAGCGCCTGTTCTTTCTGAGGACTCTGAGGAAGAACCATCTGTCCTCAGACATTCTGGTGAACTTCTACCGCTGCACCATTGAGAGCATCCTGACCAGCTGCATTACAGTTTGGTACGGGTCCTGCTCTGTGTCAGACCGGAAAGCGTTGCAGAGGGTGGTGAAAGCCGCCCAGCGCATCACCAGATCACCACTTCCTACCATAGAGGACATCTACACAAAGCGGTGTCTGAAAAGGGCTGGAAAAATACTCAAGGAACCCAGTCACCCTGCAAACGGACTCTTTTCTCTTCTGCCCTCTGGGAGGCGCTACAGGAGCTTAAGAACTAAGACCACCAGGTACCGGAACAGTTTTTTCCCCACAGCTGTCACACTCCTGAACTCTGCCTCCTGATTTCTGGACCATATTGACTCACATCAATAATATATGGACTCATACAACATCCACAATATTTAGTTTTTTTCATTATCTGTACCACTCAGTGTGTATATATATATATATATATATATTCATATATATATGTTCATAGCTGTATATTTCATATTATAATATGTACATTACATCTGTATATTCCACTAGTCTGTACATCATAGCTGTATATTTCATATTTATAATCTGTATATTCACATCTGTATATTCCACTAGTCTGTACATCATAGCTGTATATTTCATATTTATAATCTGTATATTCACATCTGTATATTCACATCTGTATATTCCACTAGTCTGTACATCATAGCTGTATATTTCATATTTATAATCTGTATATTCACATCTGTATATTCCACTAGTCTGTACATTTATTTCATATTTCATATTATAATCTGTACATTCACATCTGTATATTTTACTTACCACTTGTACATATTTATATATCTGCAAAAGCACTTCTGGATGGATGCAAACTGTATTTCGTTGTTCATATTGAGCAATGACAATAAAGTTGAATTCTATTCTAATTCTATTCTATTCTATTCTTAAGAATATGAATGATGATGATGATGATGCACTTTTCCTTTATTCATGGTCATCAAACAATTGTGTTTTTTAATCATAATCAGAACAGAAATTACTCCGATTGTGATGATCAGTTTAATTGCTTCTGTTCAGAGACTTCGTGGCGCAACGGTAGCGCGTCTGACTCCAGATCAGAAGGTTGCGTGTTCAAATCACGTCGAGGTCAGAGTCTTTGGTTATGTTCTCCTTTGATCTAAACGTTCATTCTTTAGAATCCAAACCATTTAATAATTTTATTGTTTTAATAACATGTACTGTATTACATTTAACCTGATTATACACTGTTTCTATAACAACACTAACAAACTGCTCAGTTAATTTACCTGATTGAATTATTCTTAATCAATACAGATTCTGTTTGCAATTAAAAGCCATTGAACTATTGTAAACATTAAAACTACCTGAGGGGTGGGAGGTATTATTGTTGCAGCTCAGAGACTTCGTGGTGAAATGGTAGCGTGTCTGACTCCAGATCAGAAGGTAACGTGTTTAGATCACATTGAGGTCAGAGTCTTCATTATAATGATTAAATGTAAAATAAATAATATTTATGATGATGTAAGCATGTGTAAATTGTCACAAGGTTTTAAGTTGAAATAATACAAAACATTGTTTATTCATTCATTCATTCATTATCATCCGCTTTATCCTCTATTAGGGTCGCGGTGGGGTTCCCCATGCCCATCCAGGGGAGAACGTCTCGGGCGCTGGGCAGATAGACCCAGGACAGGACGCCAATTCATCGCTGGGAACACACTCACTCACTCATACACACTCTATATGGGGAAATTTGGAGAACTCAATTTACTTGATCCATGTTTTTGGACTGTGGGAGGAAACCGGAGAACCCGGAGGAAACCCACGCGGACACGGGGAGAACATGGAAACTCTTTATACACTGTTTCTATAACAGAAAAGTTAGTGTGACGTGTCTGTCATGTTTGCTCTGAGGAGAAGCCTCCTGTCCCTGGTGGTCTAGTGCTTTTTTTTTACGTGCTTTTTTAAAAATTTTCTATTTCAAAAATTACTCAGATTGTGATGATCAGTTTTATTGGTCCTTTTCAGAGACTTCGTGGCGCAATGGTAGCGCGTCTGACTCCAGATCAGAAGGTTGCGTGTTCAAATCACGTCGAGGTCAGTGTCTTTGGAAATCTCTTCTATTCTAGACTTTCATTCTCTGTATCCTCAGTATTTTTATAATAAGATGTTCTGTATTGGCGGCACGGTGGCTTAGTGGTTAGCACGTTCGCCTCTCAGTGCTAGGGATTCCCGGTTCGAAACCCCATCTGGGTGGAGTTTCCATGTTCTCTCCCGTGTCTGCGTGGGTTTCCTCCGGGTTCTCCGGTTTCCTCCCACAGTCCAAAAACATGGATCAAGTCAATTGAATTCTCAAAAATTGCCCCATATAGAGTGTGTCTGTGTGAGTGAGTGTGTGCCCAGCGATGGATTGGCGCCCTGTCCTGGGTCTATCTGCCCAGCGCCCGAGACGTTCTCCCCTGGATGGGCATGTGGAACCCCACCGCGACCCTAATAGAGGATAAAGCGGGAGATAATGAATGAATGAATGTTCTGTATTACATATAAACTCTTTATACACTGTTTCTATAACCTCAGAAAAGTTAATGTGACGTGTCTGTCATGTTTGCTCTGAGGAGAAGCCTCCTGCTCCATATCTGTCCCTGGTGGTCTAGTGGTTAGGATTCGGCGCTCTCACCGCCGCGGCCCGGGTTCGATTCACATAAGTACCGATGTAACATATGTCACCATAACCATATTATAACTTATGTTTATGAAGTTCATCAAAAAAGTAGATAATTAAGAAATCTGACCTCGACGTGATTTGAACACGCAACCTTCTGATCTGGAGTCAGACGCGCTACCATTGCGCCACGAAGCCTCTGAACAGAAGTAATTAAACTGATCATCACAATCGGAGTAATTTCTGTTCTGATTATGATTAAAAAACACAATTGTTTGATGACCATGAATAAAGGAAAAGTGCATCATCATCATCAACATTATTATTATCATCATCATCATCATCATCATCATTCATATTCTTAAAAAGTTAATACATCAGAGTTTTTAATTTCTTTTTAAAGTTTTGTTGTCTTCATTTTGTTGTTGGGGTCACGTGGTGTCATCTGTTTTCTGATATAAAGTCGAGTTCTGGAATGAGACATTAACAAAGTCTCACGTTCCCTGACCGGGAATCGAACCCGGGCCGCGGCAGTGAGAGCGCCGAATCCTAACCACTAGACCACCAGGGACAGATATGGGTCAGGAGGCTTCTCCTCAGACCAAACATGACAGATACGTCACACTAACTTCTCTGATGTTATAGAAACAGTGTATAAAGAGTTTATATGTAATACAGAACATGTTATTATAAAAACACTGAGGATACAGAGAATGAAATTGTAGAACAAAAGAGATTCCCAAAGACACTGACCTCGAACGTGATTGGAACACGCAACCTTCTGCTCTGGAGTCAGACGCGCTACCGTTGCGCCACGAAGTCTCTGAGCTACAACAATAATACCTCCCACCCCTCGGGTAGTTTTAATGTTTACAATAGTTTAATGGCTTTTAATTGCAAACAGAATCTGTATTGATTAAGAATAATTCAATCAGGTAAATTAACTGAGCTGTGTGTTAGTGTTGTTATAGAAACAGTGTATAATCAGGTTATATGTAATACAGTACATGTTATTAAAACAATAAAATTATTAAATGGTTTGGATTCTAAAGAATGAAAGTGTAGATCAAAAGAGAACATATCCATAGACTCTGACCTCGACATGATTTGAACACGTAACCTTCTGATCTGGGGTCAGACGCGCTACCGTTGCGCCACGAGGTCTACTAACAGAAAAAATTAAACTGATCATCACAATCTGAGTAATTTCTGTTCTGATCATGATTTAAATTTATATGTCAATAAACAACAAATTTGTTCACTGACCGGGAATCAAACACGGGGAGCAGTCACTTTTTTAATCTCTTAAAGTGATTTAAAGCTCTTTTCTTTAATGATGAACTGATGAAGCCTCATGACGTCATAGAGTTTTCATCAAATTGCTTTGAGAGAAAGTCCATGTCTCAAGGAGACGTTTCATTTGAACAAACAATTCAAAAAACACCACTGAAAAAGCGGGAGATTAATTGCAAACAGAATCTGTATTGATTAAGAATAATTAAATCAGGTAAATTAACTGAGCTGGTTGTTAGTGTTGTTCTCATTGTGGTGTTGGGGTCACATGGTGTCTTCTGTTGTTGTTCTGTAATTAATTTACATAAGTACCGATGTAACATATGTTACCATAACCATATTATAACTTATATTTATGATGTTCATCCAAAAAGTAGATAATTAAGAAATCTGACCTCGACGTGATTTGAACGCGCAACCTTCTGATCTGGAGTCAGACGCGCTACCGTTGCGCCACGAAGTCTCTGAACAGAAGCAATTAAACTGATCATCACAATCGGAGTTATTTCTGTTCTGATTATAATTAAAAAACACAATTGTTTGATGACCATGAATAAAGGAAAAGTGCATCATCAACATCATCATCATCATCATCATCATCATCATCATCATCATCATTCATATTCTTAAAAAGTTAATACATAAGAGTTTTTAATTTCTTTTAAAAGTTTTGTTGTCCTCATTTTGTTGTTGGGGTCACGTGGTGTCTTCTGTTTTCTGATATAAAGTCGAGTTCTGGAATGAGACATTAACAAAATCTCTCGTTCCCTGACCGGGAATCGAACCCGGGACGCGGCTGTGAGAGCGCCGAATCCTAACCACTAGACCAACAGGGACAGATATGGCGCAGGAGGCTTCTCCTCAGAGCAAACATGACAGATACGTCACACTAACTTTGCTGATGTTATAGAAACAGTGTATAAAGAGTTTATATGTAATACAGAACATGTTATTATAAAAACACTGAGGATACAGAGAATGAAAGTGTAGAACAAAAGAGATTTCCAAAGAGACTGACCTCGACGTGATTTGAACACGCAACCTTCTGATCTGGAGTCAGACGCGCTACCGTTGCGCCACGAGGTCATATTCTCAGAAAATGTTAAAATATCAGAGTAAAAATTTACAGGAGGATCAACATCATCAAATCTATAACTAAACACTTTGTGTGAATAAAAAGAAAATGAATTTTAACAAAACATCTGAACTCCAGCTTCACATCCAGACCAGTGTGAAAAGATTTGAACACGTAACCTTCTGATTTGGAGTCAGACGCACTACCATTGCGCCACAAAGTCAAACTGATCATCACAATCTGAGGGATTTCTGTTCTGATTACGATTTAAATTGAAATAAGACAATCAAGAATGATGACTTTCCCTGACCGGGAATTGAAACCAGGATTCTTAATCAATATAGATTCTGTTTTCAATTAAAAAGCCATTAAACTATTGTAGATCAACACAATCTGAGTTATTTCTGTTCTGATTACGCTTAAAAACACAATTGATTGATAGCCATGAATAAAGGAAAAGTGCATCACCATCATCTTAAATTCTTAAAAAGTTAATACACTAAAAAAGAGTCTCTTTATCTGACCGGGAATCGAACCCGGGTCGTGGCAGAGACAGCGCCGAATCATAATCACTAGACCACCAGGGACAGATATGTACCAGTATGCTTCTCCTCAGAGCAAACATGACAGATACGTCACACTAACTTTTCTGATGTTATAGAAACAGTGTATAAAGAGTTTATATGTAATACAGAACATGTTATTATAAAAACACTGAGGATACAGAGATGTTTTTGTCAAAAAGTAAAAAATCTATAACTAATCATCATCATCATCATCATCATCATCATCATCATCATCATCATCATCATTCATGTTCTCTGAAAAAGAGATCCAGCTGATCTAATCAGGTTATATGTAATACAGTACATTATTAAAATAATAGAATTATTAAGTGGTTTGGATTCTAAAGAATGAAAGTGTAGAACAAGAGAGATACCCATAGGCTCTGACCTCGACATGATTTGAACACGCAACCTTCGGATCTGGTGTCAGACGCGCTACCGTTGCGCGACGAGGTCATATTCTCAGAAAATATTAAAATATCAGAGTAAAAATTCACAGGAGGATCAACATCATCAAATATATAACTAATCACTTTGTGTGAATAAAAAGAAAATGAATTTTAACAAAACATCTGAACTCCAGCTTCACATCCAGACCAGTGTGAAAAGATTTGAACACGTAACCTTCTGATTTGGAGTCAGACGCACTACCATTGCGCCACAAATTCTCTGAAAAGATTCAACAAAACTGATCATCACAATCTGAGTAATTTCTGTTCTGATTATGATTAAACATTAAAAACACAATTGATTGATAGCCATGAATAAAGAAAAAGTGCATCATCAACATCTTCATCATCCACTAAATCCTACACTGCCCTCCAGTGTCGAAATACAGTAATTTGTAATTTCTTAATACTGATTAAGATTAAAAACACAATTGTTTGACAGCAAACGATAGTTTCAAACGATTTAAACTTAACCTTTGCTCTTGGAAGAGAAAAATGAGCAACAGAGGAGAGTAAAGTGTGTAGATTTTTCATTCATTCATTATTCATTCATTATCTCCCGCTTTATCCTCTATTAGGGTCGAGGTGGGGTTCCCCATGCCCTTCCAGGGGAGAACGTCTCGGGCGCTGGGCAGATAGACCCAGGACAGGGCGCCAATCCATCGCTGGGCACACACTCACTCACTCAAACACACTCTATATGGGGCAATTTTGAGAATTCAATTTACTTGATCAATGTTTTTGGACTGTGGGAGGAACCTGGAGAACCCGGAGGAAACCCACGCAGACACGGGGAGAACATGGAAACTCGTTGCGCCACGAAGTCTCTGAGCTGCAATAATAATACCTCCCACCCCTCAGGTAGTTTTAATGTTTACAATAGTTTAATGGCTTTTAATTGCAAACAGAATCTGTATTGATTCACGTTTCATTCACGTTTCACGAGACGTTTCATTTGAACAAACAATTGTGTTTTTAATTTTTAATCATGATCAGAACAGAAATTATGAGGACGACACTAACAAACAGCTTAATTTACCTGATTTACTTATTTTTAATTAATATAGATTCTGTTTACAGTTAAAAATTTTAATTAAGTTGTTGTCTTCAGAGACTTCGTGGCGCAAAGGTAGCGAGTCTGACTCCAGATCAGAAGGTTGCGTGTTCAAATCACGTCGAGGTCAGATTTCTTAATTATCTGCTTTTTGGATGAACATCATAAATATAAGTTATAATATGGTTATGGTAACATATGTTACATCGGTACTTATGTAAATTAATTACAGAACAACAACAGAAGACACCACGTGACCCCAACACCACAATGAGAACAACACTAACAACCAGCTCAGTTAATTTACCTGATTTAATTATTCTTAATCAATACAGATTCTGTTTGCAATTAATCTCCCACTTTTTCAGTGGAGATTTGTTCTACATTATACTTCCAAGAGCAAAGTTTAAGTTTAAATCGTTTGAAACTATCGTTTGCTGTCAAACGATTGTGTTTTTTAATCTTAATAAGTATTAATAAAATAAAAAATATATACTGTATTTCGACACTGGAGGGAAGTGTGGGATAAAAGAGATTTACAATGACACTGACCTTGCCGTGATTTGAACACGCAACCTTCTGATCTGGAGTCAGACACGCTACCGTTGCGCAACGAAGTCTTTGAAAAGAAGATATTAAACTGATCATCACAATCGGAGTAATTTCTGTTCTGATTATGATTAAAAAACACAATTGTTTGATGACCATGAATAAAGGAAAAGTGCATCATCACCATCATCATCATCATTCATATTCTTAAAAAGTTATTACATCAGAGTTTTTAATTTCTTTTTAAAGTTTTGTTGTCCTCATTTAGTTGTTGGGGTCACGTGGTGTCTTCTGTTTTCTGATATAAAGTTGAGTTCTGGAATGAGACAAAATCTCACGTTCCCTGACCGGGAATCGAACCCGGGGCGCGGCGGTGAGAGCGCCGAATCCTAACCACTAGAGCACCAGGGACAGATATGGAGCAGGAGGCTTCTCCTCAGAGCAAACATGACAGACACGTCACACTAACTTTTCTGATGTTATAGAAACAGTGTATAAAGAGTTTATATGTCATACAGAACATGTTATTATAGAAACACTGAGGATACAGAGATGTTTTTATTTTTATTTGCTAAACGGCTGTCTTAAAGTGATTTAAAGCTCTTTTCTTTAATGATGAACTGATGAAACCTCATGACGTCATAGAGTTTTCATCAAATTGCTTTGAGAGAAAGACCATGTCTCGAGGAGACGTTTCATTTGAACAAACAATTCTGTTTTTAATTTTTAATCATGATCAGAACAGAAATTATGAGGACAACACTAACAAATGGCTTAATTTACCTGATTTAATTATTCTTAATGAATATAGATTCTGTTTGCAGTTAAAATTTTTAATGAAGTTATTGTTTTCAGAGACTTCGTGGCGCAACGGTAGCGCGTCTGACTCCAGATCAGAAGGTTGCGTGTTCAAATCACGTCGAGGTCAGTGTCTATGGATATATCCTTTATCCTTCACTGCCCTCCAGTGTCGAAATACAGTGTATATATATATAAACTATAGTTTCAAACGATTTAAACTTAAACTTTGCTCTTGGAAGTATAATGTAGAACAAATCTCCACTGAAAAAGCGGAAGATTAATTGCAAACAGAATCTGTATTGATTAAGAATAATTAAATCAGGTAAATTAACTGAGCTGGTTGTTAGTGTTGTTCTCATTGTGGTGTTGGGGTCACGTGGTGTCTTCTGTTGTTGTTCTGTAATTAATTTACATAAGTACCGATGTAACATATGTTACCATATTATAACTTATATTTATGATGTTCATCCAAAAAGTAGATAATTAAGAAATCTGACCTCGACGTGATTTGAACACGCAACCTTCTGATCTGGAGTCAGACGCGCTACCGTTGCGCCACGTAGTCTCTGATCAGAAGCAATTAAACTGATCATCACAATCGATAACACAATCGGAGTTATTTCTGTTCTGATTATGATTAAAAAACACAATTGTTTGATGACCATGAATAAAGGAAAAGTGCATCATCATCATCATCATCATCATTATTCATATTCTAAAAAAGTTAATACAGCATCCTAATTTGTGATTTGAACACGCAACCTTCTGATCTGGAGTCAGACGCGCTACCGTTGCGCCAAAAAGTCTCTTAAAAGGACCAATAAAACTGATCATCATAATCTGAGTAATTTTTGAAATAGAAAATAAAAAAAAGCATGAAAAAAAAGCACTAGACCACCAGGGACAGGAGGCTTCTCCTCAGAGCAAACATGACAGACACGCACACTAACTTTTCTGTTATAGAAACAGTGTATAAAGAGTTTCCATGTTCTCCCCGTGTCCGCGTGGGTTTCCTCCGGGTTCTCCGGTTTCCTCCCACAGTCCAAAAACGTGGATCAAGTAAATTGAATTCTCCAAATTGCCCCATATAGAGTGTGTATGAGTGAGTGAGCGTGTTCCCAGCGATGAATTGGCGCCCTGTCCTGGGTGTATCTGCCCAGCGCCCGAGACGTTCTCCGCTGGATGGGCATGGGGAACCCCACCGCGACTCTAATAGAGGATAAAGCGGATGATAATGAATGAATGAATGAATAAACAATGTTTTGTATTATTTCAACTTAAAACCTTGTGACAATTTACACATGCTAACATCATCATAAATATTATTTATTTTACATTTAATCATTATAATGAAGACAATGACCTCGACGTGATTTGAACACGCAACCTTCTGATCTGGAGTCAAATGCGCTACCGTTGTGCCACGAAGTCTCTGAGCTGCAACAATAATACCTCCCACCCCTCAGGTAGTTTTAATGTTTACAATAGTTTAATGGCTTTTAATTGCAAACAGAATCTGTATTGATTAAGAATAATTCAATCAGGTAAATTAACTGAGCTGTTTGTTAGTGTTGTTATAGAAACAGTGTATAATCAGGTTAAATGTAATACAGTACATGTTATTAAAACAATAAAATTATTAAATGCTTCATAGCATCAGTAACTTCTTAACCCTTGACACCAACACCGCATCAAGCACATTCTGCTCCACCTTGGCTTCATGTTGTAAGTCATAAACTTAGAAAAAACAGAGCTTCTCATTATCCCAGCTAAACCCTCAATCCATCACAACCTGACCTTCCAAATTGATGGCTCCACAATCTCCCCAACCGATTCGGTCCGGAACCTTGGGTTCACAATAGACTCCCACCTTAAACTCTCTGATCATATTATCAAAACCGCCCGTTCTTGTAGATTCCTTCTTTATAACATAAGGAAGATCAGACCCTTTCTGACTGAACATGCTACCCAACTGCTTGTTCAAGCCCTAGTCTTATCCCGGCTTGATTATTGTAATGCGCTACTTGCCGGTATCCCAGCTTCCACAATCAGACCTCTTCAACTAATTCAAAACTCTGCAGCCCGACTCGTGTTTAACCAGCCCAAGCGAACTCATGTCACTCCATTACTCACTTCCCTCCATTGGCTTCCTGTAGCTGCTCGCATTCAGTACAAGTCACTGACTCTGGCATACAGAACCATTTCTGGATCTTACCCCTCCTACCTTCACCCTATCTTTTCAAAATACACGCCGACTCGTACACTTCGCTCCAGTGACGATTGCCGCCTGGCGATTCCACCTCACCGAGGAGCTAATTCTCACTCTGTGGCGTTCACCACTGCAAAATGGTGGAACGATCTTCCCAACTCTGTCCGTAAGGCAGAATCACTAAACAGTTTTAAGAAACTACTTAAGACGCATCTCTTTAACAAATACCTGTTATAAAAAAAATAAATAAAAATAAAAAAAGGGGGGGGGGGGGCGCAGCTTCGAATAACAATCAGGTTTGATGAATTTACAGTATAGTTGGTTTTCTCCATGGCTTCTGACTTGTGGTGTTCTCATTTGTAAGTCGCTTTGGATAAAAGCGTCTGCTGAATGATTAAATGTAAATGTAAATGGTTTGGATTCTAAAGAATGAAAGTGTAGATCAAAAGAGAACGTATCCAAAGACTCTGACCTCGACGTGATTTGAACACGTAACCTTCTAATCAATTAATTTACATAAGTACCGATGTAACATATGTTACCATAACTATATTATAACATATTTATGATGTTCATCCAAAAAGTAGATAATCAAGAAACCTGACCTCGACGTGATTTGAACACACAACCTTCTGATCTGGAGTCAGACGCGCTACCTTTGCGCCACGAAGTCTCTGAACAGCAATTAAACTGATCATCACAATCGGAATTATTTCTGTTCTGATTATGATTAAAAAAACACAATTGTTTGATGACCATGAATAAAGGAAAAGTGCATCATCATCATCATCATTCCATCCATCCATCCATTATCTTCCGCTTATCCGGGGTTCGGGTCGCGGGGGCAGCAACCGAAGTAGGGAGACCCAGACCTCCCTCGCCCCAGCCACCTCCACCAGCTCGACTGGGGGAACCCCGAGGCGTTCCCAGACCAGCTGAGAGATATAATCCCTCCAGCGTGTCCTGGGTCTTCCCCGGGGTCTCCTTCCAGCCGGACTTGCCTGGAACACCTCCCTAGGAAGGCGCCCAGGAGGCATCCTTACCAGATGCCCGAACCACCTCAACTGGCTCCTTTCGATGCGGAGGAGTAGCGGCTCCACTCCGAGTCTCTCCCGGATGACCGAGCTTCTCACCCTATCTCTAAGGGAGAGCCCTGCCACCCTGCGGAGAAAACCCATTTCGGCCGCTTGTATTCGCGATCTTGTTCTTTCGGTCATTACCCAAAGCTCATGACCATAGGTGAGGGTTGGAACGTAGATCGACTGGTAAATCGAGAGCCTTGCCTTGTGGCTCAGCTCCTTCTTTACCACAACAGACCAGTATAGGGTCCGCATCACTGCTGACCCCGCGCTGATCCGTCTGTCAATCTCACGCTCCATCTTCCCATCACTCGTGAACAAGACCCCGAGATACTTAAACTCCTCCACTTGAGGCAAGATCTGATCCCTGACCCAGAGAGGACTCTCTACCCTTTTCCGGCTGAGAACCATGGCCTCAGATTTGGAGGTGCTGATTCTCATCCCGGCCGCTTCACACTCAGCTGCAAACCGATCCAGTAAGAGCTGAAGTTCACAGCCTGATGATGCTAACAGGACCACATCGTCTGCAAACAGCAGCGACGTGATCCTCAGATCACCAAACCGGACACCCTCCATCCCCTGGCTGCGCCTAGAAATTCTGTCCATGTAAATTATGAACAGAACCGGTGACAAAGGACAGCCCTGACGGAGTCCAACCCTCACTGGAAACCAGTCCGACTTACTGCCGGCCATGCGAACCAAGCTCCTGCTTCGCAAATACAGGGACTGAATGGCCCGTAGTAAGGAGCCATGTACCCCATACTCACGAAGCACCTCCCACAGAATACCCCGAGGGACACAGTCGAAAGCCTTCTCCAGATCTACAAAGCACATGTAGACTGGTTGGGCAAACTCCCATGAACCCTCGAGGATCCTGGAGAGAGTGAAGAGCTGGTCCAGTGTTCCACGACCAGGACGAAAACCACACTGCTCCTCCTGGATCCGAGGTTCGACTATCAGTCGGACTCTCTTCTCCAGTACCCCTGCATAGACTTTGCCGGGGAGGCTGAGGAGTGTAATTCCCCTGTAATTGGAACACACCCTCCGGTCCCCCTTTTTAAAAAGAGGCACCACCACCCCCGTCTGCCAGTCCAGAGGCACTGCCCCCGATGACCATGCAATGTTGAAAAGGCGCGTCAGCCAAGACTGCCCCACAACATCCAGAGCTTTGAGGAACTCCGGGCGGATCTCATCCACCCCAGAAGCCCTGCCACCAAGGAGCCCTCTGACTACCTTAGCGACTTCAGCCACAGTGATGGACAAGCCTCCCCCCGGGTCCTCTGACTCTGCCTCCTCTCCGGAGGGCATATTGGTGGGATTGAGAAGGTCCTTGAAGTATTCCTTCCACCGCCTAATGACGTCCCCAGTCGAAGTCAACAGTGCACCCCCTCCACTATATACTGTGTTGGTGGCACACTGCTTTCCCCTCCTGAGTCGCCTGACAGTTTGCCAGAATCTTCTAGGAGCCGACCGAAAGTCACTTTCCAAAGTCTCACCGAACTCCTCCCACACCCGGGTTTTTGCCTCCACGACGCACGAAGCCGCAAATCGCTTGGCCTGTCGGTACCGGTCAGCTGCTTCTGGAGTCCCACAAGCCAACCATGCCTGATAGGACTCCTTCTTCAGCTTGACGGCATCCCTTACACGGGGTGACCACCACCGTGTTCGAGGTACCGCCACGACAGGCACCGACTACCTTTCGACCACAGCTCCTGTCCGCCGCCTCAACAATGGAGGAACGGAACATGGCCCATTCAGGCTCAATGTCCCCCACCTCCCCCGGAATGTGGTTGAAGCTCTGACGGAGGTGAGAGTTGAACATCTGTCTGACGGGTTCTTCTGCCAGACGTTCCCAGCAAACCCTCACTATACGTTTAGGTCTGCCTGGTCTGACCGGCATCTTCCCCCGCCATCTGATCCAACTCACCACCAGGTGGTGATCAGTTGACAGCTCAGCTCCTCTCTTCACCCGAGTGTCCAAGACACATGGCCGCAAGTCCAATGACACCACTACAAAGTCGATCATTGAACTGCGGCCTAGGGCATCCTGGCGCCATGTGCACTTATGGACACCCTTGTGCTCGAACATGGTGTTCGTGATGGACAAACCGTGATTTGCACAGAAGTCCAACAACTGAACACCACTCGGGTTCAGATCAGAGAGGCCGTTCCTCCCAATCACACCTTTCCAGGTCTCACTGTCATTGCCCACGTGAGCGTTGAAGTCCCCCAGTAAGACTACAGAGTCTCCAGGGGGAGCATTTTCCAGTACCCCCCCCCACGGACTCCAAGAAGGCTGGGTACTCTGAACTGCCGTTCGGCGCATAAGCGCAGACAACAGTCAGTACCCGTTCCCCAACCCGAAGGCGTAGGGAAGCTACCCTCTCGTCCACCGGAGAAAACTCCAACATGCACGCGTCAAGCCGGGGGGCCACGAGAAAGCCCACACCTGCCCGACGCCTCTCACCATGGGCAACTCCAGAAAAGAACAGAGTCCAGCCCCTCTCAAGGAGATTGGACCCAGAACCCAAGCTGTGCGTTGAGGTGAGCCCGACTATATCTAGCCGGTATCTCTCAACCTCCCGCACCAGCTCAGGCTCCTTCCCTGCCAGTGAAGTGACGTTCCAAGTTCCGAAAGCCAATTTCAGCAACCGAGGATCGCGACGCCCAGGCCCACGCCTCCGGCCACCGCCCGATCCACACTGCACCGAACCCCTATTACTAACCCCCCCACAGGTGGTGAGCCCATTTGAGGGGGAACCCATGTAACTCTTTCGGGCTGGGCCCGGCCGGGCACCACGGGAAAGTGCCCGACCACCAGGCGCTCGCTGACGAACCCCATCCCCGGGCCTGGCTCCAGGGTGGGGCCCCGATAACCCTATATCGGGCAGGGTACACGTATTCCTGGTGTTTCTTTTCATAGGGGTTTTTTTGTTGGACCACTCTTTGTCTGGCCTGTCACCTAGGACCAATTTGCCTTGGGAGACCCTGCCAGGGGCTTTTTGCCCCAGACAACATAGCTCCTAGGATCATTCAAGCACGCAAACTCCTCCACCTGGAAGGAGACAATAAAACTAGCTGTTTGTTAGTGTTGTCTTCATTTAGTTGTTGGGGTCACGTGGTGTCTTCTGTTTTCTGATATAAAGTCGAGATCTGGAATGAGACATTAACAAAAGCTCTCATTCCCTGACCGGGAATCGAACCCAGGCCGCGGTGGTGAGAGCACCGAATCCTAACCACTAGACCACCAGGGACAGATATGGGGCAAGATGCTTCTCCTCAGAGCAAACATGACAGATACGTCACACTAACTTTTCTGATGTTATAGAAACAGTGTATAAAGAGTTTATATTTAATACAGAACAAGTTATTATAAAAACACTGAGGATACATAGAATGAAAGTGTAGAACAAATCAGATTTCCAAAGACACTGACCTCGATGTGATTTGAACACGCAACCTTCTGATCTGGAGTCAGACGCGCTACCGTTGCGCCACGAAGTCTCTGAGCTACAGCAATAATACCTCCCACCCCTCAGGTAGTTTTAATGTTTACAATAGTTTAATGGCTTTTAATTGCAAACAGAATCTATATTGATTAAGAATAATTCAATCAGGTAAATTAACTGAGCTGTTTGTTAGTGTTGTTATAGAAACAGTGTATAATCAGGTTAAATGTAATACAGTACATGTTATTAAAACAATAAAATTATTAAATGGTTTGGATTCTAAATAATGAAAGTTTAGATCAAAAAGGAACATATCCAAAGACTCTGACCTCGACGTGATTTGAACACGTAACCTTCTGATCTGGAGTCAGACGCGCTACCGTTGCGCCATGAGGTCTGTGAACAAAAAAAAATTAAACTGATCATCACAATCTGAGTAATTTCTGTTCTTATCATGATTTAAATTTATATGTCAATAAAGAATAAATTTGTACACTGACCGGGAATCAAACACAGGGAGCAGGGGTCAGAGCGACGAATCCTAACCACTCGACCACCAGGGACAGATATGGGGCAGGAGGCTTCTCCTCAGAGCAAACATGACAGACACGTCACACTAACTTTTCTGATGTTATAGAAACAGTGTATAAAGAGTTCATATGTAATACAGAACATGTTATTATTAAAACACTGAGGATACAGAGAATGAAAGTGTAGAACTAAACAGATTTCCAAAGACTCTGACCTCGACATGATTTGAACACACAACCTTCTGATCTGGAGTCAGACGCGCCACCGTTGCGCCACGAGGTCTATGAACAGAAAAATTTATACTGATCATCACAATCGGAGTAATTTCTGTTCTGATCATGATTTAAATTTATATGTCAATAAAGAATAAATTTGTTCACTGAACGGGAATCAAGTGTGAGAGTGCCGAATCCTAACCACTAGACCAACAGTTTTATAACATGTTATTATAAGAACACTGAGGATACAGAGAATGAAAGTGTAGAACAAAAGCTATATCCATAGACACTGACCTCGACGTGATTTGAACACGCAACCTTCTGATCTGGAGTCAGACGCGCTACAGTTGCTCCACGAAGTCTCTGAGCTGCAACAATAATACCTCCCACCGCTCAGGTAGTTTTAATGTTTACAATAGTTTAATGGCTTTTAATTGAAAACTGAATCTGTATTGATTAAGAATAATTCAATCAGATAAATTTACTGAGCTGTTTGTTAGTGTTGTTATAGAAACAGTGTATAATCAGGTTATATGTAATACAGTACATGTTATTAAAACAGAATTATTAAATGGTTTGGATTCTAAAGAATGAAAGTGTAGATCAAAAGAGAACATATCCAAAGACTCTGACCTCAACGTGATTTGAACACGCAGCCTTCTGATCTGGAGTCAGACGCGCTACCGTTGCGCCACGAGGTCTATGAACAGAAAGATTTAAACTGATCATCACAATCTGAGTAATTTCTGTTCTGTTCATGATTTAAATTTATATGTCAATAAAGAATAAATTTGTTCACTGAACGGGAATCAAACACGGGAAGCAGGGGTGAGAGCGCCAAATCCTAAACACCAATGTATAAAGAGTTTATATGTAATACAGAACATGTTATTATAAAAACACTGAGGATACAGAGATGTTTTTATTTTTATTTTCTAAACGGCTGTCTTAAAGTGATTTAAAGCTCTTTTCTTTAATGATGAACTGATGAAGCCTCATGACGTCATAGAGTTTTCATCAAATTGCTTTGAGAGAAAGTCCATGTCTCGAGGAGACGTTTCATTTGAACAAACAATTGTGTTTGTTGTTCTGTAATTAATTTACATAAGTACCGATGTAACATATGTTACCATAACCATATTATAACTTATATTTATGATGTTCATCCAAAAAGTAGATAATAAAGAAATATGACCTCGACGTGATTTGAACACGCTACCGTTGCGCCACGAAGTCTCTGAACAGAAGCAATTAAACTGATCATCACAATCAGAGTTATTTCTGTTCTGATTATGATTAAAAACACAATTGTTTGATGACCATGAATAAAGGAAAAGTGTATCATCATCATCATCATCATCATCATTCATATTCTTAAAAAGTTAATACAACAGAGTTTTTAATTTCTTTTTAAAGTTTTTTTGTCCTCATTTTGTTGTTGGGGTCACGTGGTGTCTTCTGTTTTCTGATATAAAGTCGAGTTCTGGAATGAGACATTAACAAAATCTCTCGTTCCCTGACCGGGAATCGAACCCGGGCCGCGGCGGTGAGAGCGCCGAATCCTATCCACTAGACCACCAGGGACAGATATGGGGCAGGAGGCTTCTCCTCAGAGCAAACATGACAGACACGTCACACTAACTTTTCTGATGTTATAGAAACAGTGTATAAAGAGTTTATATGTAATACAGAACAAGTTATTATAAAAACACTGAGGATACAGAGAATGAAAGTGTAGAACAAAAGAGATTTCCAAAGACACTGACCTAGACATGATTTGAACACGCAACCTTCTGATCTGGAGTCAGACGCGCTACCGTTGCGCCACGAAATCATGCTAAATGCTAAAATCATCATAAATATTATTTATTTTACATTTAATCATTATAATGAAGACTCTGACCTCGACGTGATTTGAACACGCAACCTTCTGATTTGGAGTCAGACGCTACCGTTGTGCCACGAAGTCTCTGAGCTGCAACAATAATACCTCCCACCCCTCAGGTAGTTTTAATGTTTACAATAGTTTAATGGCTTTTAATTGCAAACAGAATCTGTATTGATTAAGAATAATTCAATCAGGTAAATTAACTGAGCTGTTTGTTAGTGTTGTTATAGAAACAGTGTATAATCAGGTTAAATGTAATACAGTACATGTTATAAAAACAATAAAATTATTAAATGCTTCATAGCATCAGTAATTTCTTAACCCTTGACACCAACACCGCATCAAGCACATTCTGCTCCACCTTGGCTTCATGTTGTAAGTCATAAATTTAGAAAAAACAGAGCTTCTCATTATCCCAGCTAAACCCTCAATCCATCACAACCTGACCTTCCAAATTGATGGCTCCACAATCTCCCCAACCGATTCGGTCCGGAACCTTGGGTTCACAATAGACTCCCACCTTAAACTCTCTGATCATGTTATCAAAACCGCCCGTTCTTGTAGATTCCTTCTTTATAACATAAGGAAGATCAGACCCTTTTTGACTGATCATGCTACCCAACTGCTTGTTCAAGCCCTAGTCTTATCCCGGCTTGATTATTGTAATGCGCTACTTGCCGGTATCCCAGCTTCCACAATCAGACCTCTTCAACTAATTCAAAACTCTGCAGCCCGACTCGTGTTTAACCAGCCCAAGCGAACTCATGTCACTCCATTACTCACTTCCCTCCATTGGCTTCCTGTAGCTGCTCGCATTCAGTACAAGTCACTGAACCATTTCTGGATCTTCCCCCTCCTACCTTCACCCTATCTTTTCAAAATACACGCCGACTCGTTCACTTCGCTCCAGTGACGATTGCCGCCTGGCGATTCCACCTCACCGAGGAGCTAATTCTCACTCTGTGGCGTTCACCACTGCAAAATGGTGGAACGATCTTCCCAACTCTGTCCGTAAGGCAGAATCACTAAACAGTTTTAAGAAACTACTTAAGACGCATCTCTTTAACAAATACCTGTTATAAAAAAAAAAAATAAAAATAAAAAAGGGGGGGGGGGCGCAGCTTCGAATAACAATCAGGTTTGATGAATTTACAGTATAGTTGGTTTTCTCCATGGCTTCTGACTTGTGGTGTTCTCATTTGTAAGTCGCTTTGGATAAAAGCGTCTGCTGAATGATTAAATGCAAATGTAAATGGTTTGGATTCTAAAGAATGAAAGTGTAGATCAAAAGAGAACGTATCCAAAGACTCTGACCTCGACGTGATTTGAATACGTAACCTTCTGATCTGGAGTCAGACGCGCTACCGTTGCGCCACGAGGTCTATGAACAGAAAAAATTAAACTGATCATCACAATCTGAGTAATTTCTGTTCTGATCATGATTTAAATTTATATGTCAATAAAGAATAAATTTGTTCACTGACCGGGAATCAAACACGGGGAGCAAGTGTGAGAGCGCCGAATCCTAACCACTAGACCACTAGGGACAGATATGGAACAAGATGCTTCTCCTCAGAGCAAACATGACAGACACTGTCCTGCTCAGGGACCTCGTGGCGCAAAGGTAGCGCCTCTGACTCCAGATCAGAAGGTTGCGTGTTCAAATCACGTCGAGGTCAGTGGCTATTGATATATCTTTTATCCTACACTGCCCTCCATTGCCGAAATACAGTATATATATTTTAATTTTATTAATACTTATTAAGATTAAAAAACACAATCGTTTGACAGCAAACGATAGTTTCAAACGATTTAAACTTAAACTTTGGTCTTGGAAATATAATGTAGAACATATCTCCACTGAAAAAGCGGGAGATTAATTGCAAACAGAATCTGTATTGATTAAGAATAATTAAATCAGGTAAATTAACTGAGCTGGTTGTTAGTGTTGTTCTCATTGTGGTGTTGGGGTCACGTGGTGTCTTCTGTAGTTGTTCTGTAATTAATTTACATAAGTACCGATGTAACATATGTTACCATAACCATATTATAACTTATATTTATGATGTTCATCCAAAAAGTAGATAATTAAGAAATCTGACCTCGACGTGATTTGAACACGCAACCTTCTGATCTGGAGTCAGACGCGCTACCGTTGCGCCACGAAGTCTCTGAACAGAAGCAATAAAACTGATCATCACAATCGGAGTTATTTCTGTTCTGATTAAAAAACACAATTGTTTGATGACCATGAATAAAGGAAAAGTGCATCTTCCTCATCATCATCATCATCATAATCATCATCATCATCATCATTCATATTCTTAAAAAGTTAATACATCAGAGTTTTTAATATCTTTTTAAAGTTTTCTGATGTAATGTCGAGTTCTGGAAGGAAACAATAAAACTAGCTGTTTGTTAGCGTTGTCTTCATTTAGTTGTTGGGGTCACGTGGTGTCTTCTGTTTTCTGATATAAAGTCGAGATCTGGAATGAGTCATTAACAAAATCTCACGTTCCCTGACCGGGAATCGAACCCGGGCCGTGGCGGTGAGAGCGCCGAATCCTAACCACTAGACCACCAGGGACAGATATGGCGCAGGAGGCTTCTCCTCAGAGCAAACATGACAGACACGTCACACTAACTTTTCTGATGTTATAGAAACAGTGTATAAAGAGTTTATATGTAATACAGAACATGTTATTATTAAAACACTGAGGATACAGAGAATGAAAGTGTAGATCAAAAGAGAACATATCCAAAGACACTGACCTCGACGTGATTTGAACACGCAACCTTCTGATCTGGAGTCAGTCGCGCTACCGTTGCGCCACGAAGTCTCTGAACAAAAGCAAGTAAACTGATCATCACAATCTGAGTAATTTTTGTTCTGATTACAATTTAAATTGAAATAAGACCACAGATGTCTTAAAGTGATTTAAAGCTCTTTTGTCATTCATTTTGAACAGACAGTTGTGTAAATTACAGTGTGAGCCACAATGTGTTAAACACCCCTCACACACCCCTCAGTTAGTTTTAATGTTTACAATAGTTTAATGGCTTTTAATTGCAAACAGAATCTGTATTGATTAAGAATAATTCAATCAGGTAAATTAACTGAGCTGTTTGTTAGTGTTGTTATAGAAACAGTGTATAATCAGGTTATATGTAATACAGTACATGTTATTAAAACAATAGAATTATTAAAAGGTTTGGATTCGAAAGAATGAAAGTTCAGATCAAAAAGGAACATACCCATAGACTCTGACCTCGACATGATCTGATCTGATCTGGAGTCAGAAGCGCTACCGTTGCGCCACGAAGTCTCTGAGCTGCAACAATAATACCTCCCACCCCTCAGTTAGTTTGAATGTTCACAATAGTTTAATGGCTTTTAATTGCAAACAGAATCTGTATTGATTAAGAATAATTCAATCAGGTAAATTAACTGAGCTGGTTGTTAGTGTTGTTATAGAAACAGTGTATAATCAGGTTATATGTAATACAGTACATGTTATTAAAACAATAAAATTATTAAATGGTTTGGATTCTAAAGAATGAAAGTGTAGATCAAAAGAGAACATATCCAAAGACTCTGACCTCGACGTGATTTGAACACGCAACCTTCTGATCTGGAGTCAGACGCGCTACCGTTGCGCCACGAAATCTCTGAACAGAAGCAATTAAACTGATCATCACAATCGGAGTTATTTCTGTTCTGATTAAAAAACACAATTGTTTGATGACCATGAATAAAGGAAAAGTGCATCTTCATCATCATCATCATCATCATCATCATCATCATCATTCATATTCTTAAAAAGTTAACACATCAGAGTTTTTAATTTCTTTTTAAAGTTTTGTTGTCCTCATTTTGTTGTTGGGGTCACGTGGTGTCTTCTGTTTTCTGATATAAAGTCGAGTTCTGGAATGAGACATTAACAAAATCTGTCGTTCCCTGACCGGGAATCGAACCTGGGCCGCGGCGGTGAGAGCGCCGAATCCTAACCACTAGACCACCAGAGACAGATATGGAGCAGGAGGCTTCTCCTCAGAGCAAACATGACAGACACGTCACACTAACTTTTCTGATGTTATAGAAACAGTGTATAAAGAGTTTATATGTAATACAGAACATGTTATTATAAAAACACTGAGGATACAGAGAATGAAAGTGTAGAACAAAAGAGATTTCCAAAGACACTGACCTCGACGTGATTTGAACACGCAACCTTCTGATCGGGAGTCAGACGCGCTACCGTTGCGCCACTAAGTCTCTGAACAAAAGCAAGTAAACTGATCATCACAATCTGAATAATTTTTGTTCTGATTACGATTTAAATTGAAATAAGACCACAGATGTCTTAAAGTGATTTAAAGCTCTTTTGTCATTCATTTTGAACAGACAGTTGTGTAAATTACAGTGTGTGCCACAATGTGTTAAACACCCCTCACACACCCCTCAGTTAGTTTTAATGTTTACAATAGTTTAATGGCTTTTAATTGCAAACAGAATCTGTATTGATTAAGAATAATTCAATCAGGTAAATTAACTAAGCTGTTTGTTAGTGTTGTTATAGAAACAGTGTATAATCAGGTTAAATGTAATACAGTACATGTTATTAAAACAATAGAATTATTAAAAGGTTTGGATTCTAAAGAATGAAAGTTCAGATCAAAAAGGAACATATCCATAGACTCTGACCTCGACGTGATTTGAACACGCAACCTTCTGATCTGGAGTCAGACGCGCTACCGTTGCGCCACAAGGTCTATGAACAGAAAAAATTAAACTGATCATCACAATCTGAGTAATTTCTGTTCTGATCATGATTTAAATTTATATGTCAATAAAGAATAAATTTGTTCACTGACCGGGAATCAAACACGGGGAGCAGGGGTGAGAGCGCCGAATCCTAACCACTAGACCACCAGGGATAGATATGGGGCAAGATGCTTCTCCTCAGAGCAAACATGACAGACACGTCACACTAACTTTTCTGATGTTATAGAAACAGTGTATAAAGAGTTTATATGTAATACAGAACATGTTATTATAAAAACACTGAGGATACAGAGATGTTTTTATTTTTATTTGCTAAACGGCTGTCTTAAAGTGGTTTAAAGCTATTTTCTTTAATAATGAACTGATGAAGCCTCATGACGTCATAGAGTTTTCATCAAATTGCTTTGAGAGAAAGTCCATGTCTCGAGGAGACGTTTCATTTGAACAAACAATTGTGTTTTTAATTTTTAATCATGATCAGAACAGAAATTATGAGGACAACACTAACAAATGGCTTAATTTACCTGATTTAATTATTCTTAATTAATATAGATTCTGTTTGCAGTTAAAAAAATGTATTAAGTTATTGGTTTCAGAGACTTCGTGGCGCAACGGTAGCGCGTCTGACTCCAGATCAGAAGGTTGCGTGTTCAAATCACGTCGAGGTCAGTGTCTATGGATATATCTTTTATCCTACACTTCCCTCCAGTGTCGAAATACAGTATATATTTTTTTATTAATACTTATTAAGATTAAAAAAGACAATCGTTTGACAGCAAACGATAATTTCAAACGATTTAAACTTAAACTTTGCTCTTGGAAGTATAATGTAGAACAAATCTCCACTGAAAAAGCGGAAGATTAATTGCAAACAGAATCTGTATTGATTAAGAATAATTAAATCAGGTAAATTACCTGAGCTGGTTGTTAGTGTTGTTCTCATTGTGGTGTTGGGGTCACGTGGTGTCTTCTGTTGTTGTTCTGTAATTAATTTACATAAGTACCGATGTAACATATGTTACCATAACCATATTATAACTTATATTTATGATGTTCATCCAAAAAGTAGATAATTAAGAAATCTGACCTCGACATGATTTGAACACGCAACCTTCTGATCTGGAGTCAGACACACTACCGTTGCGCCACGAAGTCTCTGAACAGAAGCAATTAAACTGATCATCACAATCGGAGTAATTTCTGTTCTGATTATAATTAAAAAACACAATTGTTTGATGACCATGAATAAAGGAAAAGTGCATCATCATCATCATCATCATCATCATCATTCATATTCTTAAAAAGTTAACACATCAGAGTTTTTAATTTCTTTTTAAAGTTTTGTTGTCCTCATTTTGCTGTTGGGGTCACGTGGTGTCTTCTGTTTTCTGATATAAAGTCGAGTTCTGGAATGAGACATTAACAAAATCTCTCGTTCCCTGACCGGCAATCGAACCCGGGCCGCGGCGGTGAGAGCGCCGAATCCTAACCACTAGACCACCAGGGACAGATATGAGGCAGGAGGCTTCTCCTCAGAGCAAACATGACAGATACGTCACACTAACTTTTCTGATGTTATAGAAACAGTGTATAAAGAGTTTATATGTAATACAGAACATGTTATTATAAAAACACTGAGGATACAGAGAATGAAAGTGTAGAACAAAACAGATTTCCAAAGACTCTGACCTCGACGTGATTTGAACACGCAACCTTCTGATCTGGAGTCAGACGCGCTACCGTTGCGCCACGAAGTCTCTGAGCTGCAACAATAATACCTCCCACCCCTCAGGTAGTTTTAATGTTTACAATAGTTTAATGGCTTTTAATTGCAAACAGAATCTGTATTGATTAAGAATAATTCAATCAGGTAAATGAACTGAGCTGTTTGTTAGTGTTGTTATAGAAACAGTGTAGAATCAGGTTATATGTAATACAGTACATGTTATTAAAACAATAAAATTATTAAATGGTTTGGATTCTAAAGAATGAAAGTGTAGATCAAAAGAGAACATATCCAAAGACTCTGACCTCGACGTGATTTGAACACGTAACCTTCTGATCTGGAGTCAGACGCGCTACCGTTGTGCCTAGGGATTCCGGGTTCAAAACCCCATCTGGGTGGAGTTTCCATCTTCTCCCCGTGTCTGCATAGGTTTCCTCCGGGTTCTCCGGTTTCCTCCCACAGTCCAAAAACATGGATCAAGCGAATTGAATTCTCAAAATTGGCCCATATAGAGTGTGTCTGTGTGAGTGAGTGTGTGCCCAGCGATGGATTGGCGCCCTGTCCTGGGTCTATCTGCCCAGCGCCCGAGACGTTCTCCGCTGGATGGGCATGGGGAACCCCACCGCGACTCTAATAGAGGATAAAGCGGATGATAATGAATGAATGAATGAATAAACAATGTTTTGTATTATTTCAACTTAAAACCTTGTGACAATTTACACATGCTAACATCATCATAAATATTATTTATTTTACATTTAATCATTATAATGAAGACAATGACCTCGACGTGATTTGAACACGCAACCTTCTGATCTGGAGTCAGACACGCTACCGTTGTGCCACGAAGTCTCTAAGCTGCAACAATAATACCTTCCACCCCTCAGGTAGTTTTAATGTTTACAATAGTTTAATGGCTTTTAATTGCAAACAGAATCTGTATTGATTAAGAATAATTCAATCAGGTAAATTAACTGAGCTGTTTGTTAGTGTTGTTATAGAAACAGTGTATAATCAGGTTAAATGTAATACAGTACATGTTATTAAAACAATAAAATTATTAAATGCTTCATAGCATCAGTAACTTCTTAACCCTTGACACCAACACCGCATCAAGCACATTCTGCTCCACCTTGGCTTCATGTTGTAAGTCATAAACTTAGAAAAAACAGAGCTTCTCATTATCCCAGCTAAACCCTCAATCCATCACAACCTGACCTTCCAAATTGATGGCTCCACAATCTCCCCAACCGATTCGGTCCGGAACCTTGGGTTCACAATAGACTCCCACCTTAAACTCTCTGATCATATTATCAAAACCGCCCGTTCTTGTAGATTCCTTCTTTATAACATAAGGAAGATCAGACCCTTTCTGACTGAACATGCTACCCAACTGCTTGTTCAAGCCCTAGTCTTATCCCGGCTTGATTATTGTAATGCGCTACTTGCCGGTATCCCAGCTTCCACAATCAGACCTCTTCAACTAATTCAAAACTCTGCAGCCCGACTCGTGTTTAACCAGCCCAAGCGAACTCATGTCACTCCATTACTCACTTCCCTCCATTTTCTTCCTGTAGCTGCTCGCATTCAGTACAAGTCACTGACTCTGGCATACAGAACCATTTCTGGATCTTACCCCTCCTACCTTCACCCTATCTTTTTCAAAATACACGCCGACTCGTACACTTCGCTCCAGTGACGATTGCCGCCGGGCGATTCCACCTCACCGAGGAGCTAATTCTCACTCTGTGGCGTTCACCACTGCAAAATGGTGGAACGAGAACTCTGTCCGTAAGGCAGAATCACTAAACAGTTTTAAGAAACTAACTTTAAGACGCATCTCTTTAACAAATACCTGTTTATAAAAAAAATAAATTATAAAAATAAAAAAATGGGGGGGTGTGCGCAGCTTCGAATAACAATCAGGTTTGATGAATTTACAGTATAGTTGGTTTTCTCCATGGCTTCTGACTTGTGGTGTTCTCATTTGTAAGTCGCTTTGGATAAAACGTCTGCTGAATGATTAAATGTAAATGTAAAATGGTTTGGATTCTAAAGAATGAAAGTGTAGATCAAAATAGAGAATCAGTATCCAAAGACTCTGACCTCGACGTGATTTGAACACGTAACCTTCTAATCAATTAATTTACATAAGTACCGATGTAACATATGTTACCATAACTATATTATAACATATTTATGATGTTCATCCAAAAAGTAGATAATCAAGAAACCTGACCTTGACGTGATTTGAACATCCAACCTCCTGATCTGGAGTCAGACGCGCTACCTTTGCGCCACGAAGTCTCTGAACAGCAATTAAACTGATCATCACAATCGGAATTATTTCTGTTCTAATTATGATTAAAAAAACACAATTGTTTTTGATGACCATGATAACAGAGTGCATCATCAAAGGAGTTTTTAATTTCTTTTTTAAGGTTTTCGGGGAGCAGTTCTGGTGAGTGCATCATCATCATCATATATTCATATTCTCCTAAAAACATGTTAATACATCAGAGTTTTTTTGATTTCTTTTTAAAGTTTTAAAACAGATGTAATGTTTTGAGTTAAAACTGAAGGAGACAATGTAAAAACTAGCTGTTTGTTATGTTGTCTTAATTTAGTTGTTGGGGTCACGTGGTGTCATGTTTTCTGATATAAAGTCGAGATCTGGAATGAGACATTAACAAAAGCTCTGATTCCCTGACCCTGAAATCGAACACGCCGCCGTCTGTGGTGAGTCAGCACGAATCCTAACCACTAGACGCCACGGGACAGATATGGGGAAGATGCTTCTCCTCAGAGCAAATCATGACAGATACGTCACACTAACTTTTTTTTCTGATGATTATAAAACAGTGTATAAAGAGTTTATATTTCAATACAAGAATTAACACGCATTTGTTATTACTAAAAATCACTGAGGATAACAGAGAATGAAAGTGTTAGAAAAATCAGATTCCAAAGAACACTGAGGATACAGAGAATGAAAGTGTAGAACAAAAGCTATATCCATAGACACTGACCTCGACGTGATTTGAACACGCAACCTTCTGATCTGGAGTCAGACGCGCTACCGTTGCGCCACGAAGTCTCTGAGCTGCAACAATAATACCTCCCACCCCTCAGGTAGTTTTAATGTTTACAATAGTTTAATGGCTTTTAATTGAAAACTGAATCTGTATTGATTAAGAATAATTCAATCAGGTAAATTTACTGAGCTGTTTGTTAGTGTTGTTATAGAAACAGTGTATAATCAGGTTATATGTAATACAGTACATGTTATTAAAACAATAAAATTATTAAATGGTTTGGATTCTAAAGAATGAAAGTGTAGATCAAAAGAGAACTTATCCAAAGACTCTGACCTCGACGTGATTTGAACACGCAACCTTCTGATCTGGAGTCAGACGCGCTACCGTTGCGCCACGAGGTCTATGAACAGAAAAATTTTAAACTGATCATCACAATCTGAGTAATTTCTGTTCTTATCATGATTTAAATTTATATGTCAATAAAGAATAAATTTGTTCACTGAACGGGAATCAAACACGGGAAGCAGGGGTGAGAGCGCCAAATCCTAAACACCAATGTATAAAGAGTTTATATGTAATACAGAACATGTTATTATAAAAACACTGAGGATACAGAGATGTTTTTATTTTTATTTTCTAAACGGCTGTCTTAAAGTGATTTAAAGCTCTTTTCTTTAATGATGAACTGATGAAGCCTCATGACGTCATAGAGTTTTCATCAAATTGCTTTGAGAGAAAGTCCATGTCTCGAGGAGACGTTTCATTTGAACAAACAATTGTATTTTTAATTTTTAATCATGATCAGAACAGAAATTATGAGGACAACACTAACAAACAGCTTAATTTACCTGATTTAATTATTCTAAATTAATATAGATTCTATTTGCAGTTAAAAATTTTACTAAGTTATTGCTTTCGGAGACTTCGTGGCGCAACGGTAGCGCGTCTGACTCAAGATCAGAAGGTTGCGTGTTCAAATCACGTCGAGGTCAGTGTCTATAGATATATCTTTTATCCTACACTTCCCTCCAGTGTCGAAATACAGTATATATATTTTTATTTTATTAATACTTTTTAAGATTAAAAAACACAATCGTTTGACAGCAAACGATAGTTTCAAATGATTTAAACTTAAACTTTGCTCTTGGAAGTATAATGTAGAACAAATCTCCACTGAAAAAGCGGGAGATTAATTGCAAACAGAATCTGTATTGATTAAGAATAATTAAATCAGGTAAATTAACTGAGCTGGTTGTTAGTGTTGTTCTCATTGTGGTGTTGGGGTCACGTGGTGTCTTCTGTTGTTGTTCTGTAATTAATTTACATAAGTACCGATGTAACATATGTTACCATAACCATATTATAACTTATATTTATGATGTTCATCCAAGAAGTAGATGATTAAGAAATCTGACCTCGACGTGATTTGAACAGGCAACCTTCTGATCTGGAGTCAGACGCGCTACCGTTGCGCCACGTAGTCTCTGATCAGAAGCAATTAAACTGATCATCACAATCGGAGTAATTTCTGTTCTGATTATGATTAAAAAACACAATTGTTTGATGACCATGAATAAAGGAAAAGTGCATCATCATCATCATCATCATCATCATCATCATCATTCATATTCTTAAAAAGTTAATACATCAGAGTTTTTAATTTCTTTTTAAAGTTTTTTTGTCCTCATTTTGTTGTTGGGGTCACGTGGTGTCTTCTGTTTTCTGATATAAAGTCGAGTTCTGGAATGAGACATTAACAAAATCTCACGTTCCCTGACCGGGAATCGAACCCGGGCCGCGGCGGTGAGAGCCCCGAATCCTAACCACTAGACCACCAAGGACAGATATGGGGCAGGAGGCTTCTCCTCAGAGCAAACATGACAGACACGTCACACTAACTTTTCTGATGTTATAGAAACAGTGTATAAAGAGTTTCTATTTAATACAGAACATGTTATTATAAAAACACTGAGGATACAGAGAAGGAAAGTGTAGAACAAAACAGATTTCCAAAGACTCTGACCTCGACGTGATTTGAACACACAGCCTTCTGATCTGGAGTCAGACGCGCTACCGTTGCGCCACGAAGTCTTTGAGCTGCAACAATAATACCTCCCACCCCTCAGGTAGTTTTAATGTTTACAATAGTTTAATGGCTTTTAATTGCAAACAGAATCTGTATTGATTCACGTTTCATTCACGTTTCACGAGACGTTTCATTTGAACAAACAATTGTGTTTTTAATTTTTAATCATGATCAGAACAGAAATTATGAGGACAACACTAACAAACAGCTTAATTTACCTGATTTAATTATTCTTAATTAATATAGATTCTGTTTGCAGTTATTTTAATTAAGTTATTGTTTTCGGAGACTTCGTGGCGCAACGGTAGCGCGTCTGACTCCAGATCAGAAGGTTGTGTGTTCAAATCACATCGAGGTCAGTGTCTATAGATATATATTTTATCCTACACTTCCCTCCAGTGTCGAAATACAGTATATATATATATTTTTTATTTTATTAATACTTATTAAGATTAAAAAACACAATCTTTTGACAGCAAACGATAGTTTCAAACGATTTAAACTTAAACTTTGCTCTTGGAAGTATAATGTAGAACAAATCTCCACTGAAAAAGCGGGAGATTAATTACAAACAGAATCTGTTTTGATTAAGAATAATTAAATCAGGTAAATTAACTGAGCTGGTTGTTAGTGTTGTTCTCATTGTGGTGTTGGGGTCACGTGGTGTCTTCTGTTGTTGTTCTGTAATTAATTTACATAAGTACCGATGTAACATATGTTACCATAACCATATTATAACTTATATTTATGATGTTCATCCAAAAAGTAGATAATTAAGAAATCTGACCTCGACGTGATTTGAACACGCAACCTTCTGATCTGGAGTCAGACGCGCTACCGTTGTGCCACGAGGTCTATGAACAGAAAAAATTAAACTGATCATCACAATCGGAGTTATTTCTGTTCTGATTATGATTAAAAACTCAATTGTTTGATGACCATGAATAAAGGAAAAGTGCATCATCATCATCATCATCATCATCATCATCATCATCAGCATTATCATCATCATCATTCATATTCTTAAAAAGTTAATACATCAGAGTTTTTAATTTATTTTTAAAGTTTTCTGATGTAATGTCGAGTTCTGGAAGGAGACAATAAAACTAGCTGTTTGTTAGTGTTGTCCTCATTCTGTTGTTGGGGTCACGTTGTGTCTGGTGTTTTCTGATATAAAGTCAAGTTCTGGAATGAGACATTAACAAAATTTACCTTTCCTGTCTAAAACACTTGAACGGGTGGTATCCACACAGATCTCCAAATTTCTTAATCAGAATAATCTCCTTGATCCCAATCAATCCGGTTTTAGATGTGGTCACTCCACGGAGACAGCATTGCTCTCTGTGATTGACTCACTTAAATCTGCCAAAGCCAAATCTCAATCCTCGGTCCTCATTCTGCTAGACCTTTCTGCAGCTTTTGATACAGTAAATCAAAATATGGGGCAAGATGCTTCTCCTCAGAGCAAACATGACAGACACGTCACACTAACTTTTCTGATGTTATAGAAACAGTGTATAAAGAGTTTATATGTAATACAGAACATGTTATTATAAAAACACTGAGGATACAGAGATGTTTTTATTTTTATTTGCTAAACGGCAGTCTTAAAGTGATTTAAAGCTCTTTTCTTTAATGACGAACTGATTAAGCCTCATGATGTCATAGAGTTTTCATTTAATCATTATAATGAAGACACTGACCTCGATGTGATTTGAACACGCAACCTTCTGATCTGCAGTCAGACGCGCTACCGTTGCGCCACGAAGTCTCTAAGCTGCAACAATAATACCTCCCACCCCTCAGGTAGTTTTAATGTTTACAATAGTTTAATGGCTTTTAATTGCAAACAGAATCTGTATTGATTCACGTTTCATTCACGTTTCACGAGACGTTTCATTTGAACAAACAATTGTGTTTTTAATTTTTAATCATGATCAGAACAGAAATTATGAGGACAACACTAACAAAAAGCTTAATTTACCTGATTTACTTATTTTTAATTAATATAGATTCCCTTTACAGTTAAAAATTTTAATTAAGTTGTTGTCTTCAGAGACCTCGTGGCGCAGCGGTAGCGCATCTGACTCCAGATCAGAAGGTTGCGTGTTCAAATCACATCGAGGTCAGATTTCTTAATCATCTACTTTTTGGATGAACATCATAAATATAAGTTATAATATGGTTATGGTAACATATGTTACATCGGTACTTATGTAAATTAATTACAGAACAACAACAGAAGACACCACGTGACCCCAACACCACAATGAGAACAACATTAACAACCAGCTCAGTTAATTTTCCTGATTTAATTATTCTTAATCAATACAGATCCTGTTTGTAATTAATCTCCCGCTTTTTCAGTTGAGATTTGTTCTACATTATACTTCCAAGAGCAAAGTTTAAGTTTAAATCGTTTGAAACTATCGTTTGCTGTCAAACGATTGTGTTTTTTAATCTTAATAAGTATTAATAAAATAAAAAAATATATACTGTATTTCGACACTGGAGGGACGTGTAGGATAAAAGATATAACCATAGACACTGACCTCGACATGATTTGAACACGCAACCTTCTGATCTGGAGTCAGACGCGCTACCGATGCGCCACGAAGTCTCTGACCTGCAACAGCAATACCTCCCACCCCTCAGGTAGTTTTAATGTTTACAATAGTTTAATGGCTTTTAATTGCAAACAGAATCTGTATTGATTAAGAATAATTCAATCAGGTAAATTAACTGAGCTGTTTGTTAGTGTTGTTATAGAAACAGTGTATAATCAGGTTAAATGTAATAAAGTACATGTTATTAAAACAATATAATTATTAAATGGTTTGGATTCTAAAGAATGAAAGTGTAGATCAAAAGAGAACATATCCAAAGACTCTGACCTCGACGTGATTTGAACACGCAACCTTCTGATCTGGAGTCAGACGCGCTACCATTGCGCCACGAGGTCTATGAACAGAAAAAATTAAACTGATCATCACAATCTGAGTAATTTCTGTTCTGATCATGATTTAAATTTACAGTTGTGATCAAATTTATTCAACCCCCAATGCTGCGAAGGGTTTTATGGAATTCAGTGCACATTTGTAATTGTGTTCATAATGAAATCTTACAAGGACTTGTTAAAGAACTAAATGCAACTAAGATAGCATCAATTGTTTTTGTCATAAAGTATTAAATGGCCTTTTTGTGATTTCTTCATTGACACAATTATTCAACCCCTTTACAACTACCACTCATAAGAACAGAGGTTCATTCCAGTGTTTTCAATCAGGTATTGAAAACACCTGTGGATGTCAACGAGCAGCAATCAAGCATGATAAGCACCAATTAGGCAGATTTAAAAGGACTGTGATACTCAGCTCCTTCTAGACATCTACTGGTGTGTTTACAAGCATGGTGAAGGCAAGAGAATGGTCCCAGAAGACAAGAGAAGAGGTTATTGCTCTTCACAAGAATGGCAATGGATATAAAAAGATTGCGAAGTTGTTAAATATTCCAAGAGACACTATCGGAAGTATCATTCGCAAGTTCAAGTTAAAGGGCACAGTGGAAACGTTACCTGGTCGTGGCAGAAAGAAGATCCTGACCGCGACTGCTGTGCGCTACCTGAAGCGTAATGTGAAGAAAAATCCCCGCGTGACTGCTAAGGAACTGAAAAAAGACCTGTCAGATGTGGGCACTGAAGTTTCAGCTCAGACAATAAGGCGCGCACTGCATAACGAAGACCTCCATGCCAGAACTCCCAGGCGCACCCCCTTGCTGACTCCAAAGAACAAGAAAAGTCGACTGCAGTATGCCAAAAGTCATGTGGACAAGCCACAAAGGTTTTGGGACAGTGTACTGTGGTCAGATGAAACTAAATTAGAACTGTTTGGGACAATGGACCAGCGCTATGTTTGGGAGGAGGAAGAACCAGGCTTATGAACAAAAGAACACCTTGCCTACTGTGAAGCATGGCGGGGGGTCAATTATGCTTTGGGGCTGTTTTGCTTCTAATGGTACAGGAAAGCTTCAACGTGTGCAGGGTACCATGAATTCCCTTCAGTACCAGGAGATCTTGGAGGAAAATGTGATGGAGTCAGTCACAAACCTGCGGCTTGGGAGACGTTGGACCTTCTAACAGGACAATGATCCGAAGCACACATCCAAGTCCACTAGAGCATGGTTGAACATGAAAGGCTGGAACATTCTAGAGTGGCCATCGCAATCACCAGACTTAAATCCAATTGAGAACCTCTGGTGGGACCTAAAGAAGGCAGTTGCAGTGCAAGCCTAAGAATGTGACTGAACTGGAGGCTTTTGCCCATGAAGAATGGGCTAAGATACCCATAGGTCGCTGCAAGACACTTGTGTCAAGCTATGCTTCACGCTTGAAAGCTGTCATAACTGGAAAAGGATGTTCTACTAAGTACTGAAAAATAATGTCACTAGGGGGTTGAATAAAACTGATAATGATGTGAGCACAGTAAAGACATTTGTGGTTATTCCATCATAAATATTATGTTATATTTGTCTAATTTATAAGTGCCTCTTTGATATAATTGTAAATAAGATGACTGAAATGATCCAAATCAATGTCAAACTGGCCAAAACACTTTATTTCAGTGGGGGTTGAATAAATTTGATCACAACTGTATATGTCAATAAACAACAAATTTGTTCACTGACCGGGAATCAAACACGGGGAGCAGTCACTTTTTAAATCTCTTAAAGTGATTTAAAGCTCTTTTCTTTAATGATGAACTGATGAAGCCTCATGACATCATAGAGTTTTCATCAAATTGCTTTGAGAGAAAGTCCATGTCTCAAGGAGACGTTTCATTTGAACAAACAATTCAAAAAACACCACTGAAAAAGCGGGGGATTAATTGCAAACAGAATCTGTATTGATTAAGAATAATTAAATCAGGTAAATTAACTGAGCTGGTTGTTAGTGTTGTTCTCATTGTGGTGTTGGGGTCACGTGGTGTTTTCTGTTGTTGTTCTGTAATTAATTTAAATAAGTTCCGATGTAACATATGTCACCATAACTATATTATAACTTATATTTATGATGTTCATCCAAAAAGTAAATGATTAAGAAATCTGACCTCAACGTGATTTGAACACACAACCTTCTGATCCGGAGTCAGACGCGCTACATTTGCGCCACGAAGTCTCTGAACAGAAGCAATTAAACTGATCATCACAATCGGAGTAATTTCTGTTCTGATTATGATTAAAAAACACAATTGTTTGATGACCATGAATAAAGGAAAAGTGCATCATCATCATCATCATCACCATCATCATCATTATTCATATTCTTAAAAAGTTAATACATCAGAGTTTTTAATTTATTTTTAAAGTTTTCTGATGTAATGTCGAGTTCTGGAAGGAGACAAATAAAACTAGCTGTTTGTTAGTGTTGTCCTCATTTTGTTTTTGGGGTCACGTGGTGTCTTCTGTTTTCTGATATAAAGTCGAGTTCTGGAATGAGACATTAACAAAAGCTCTCGTTTCCTGACCGGGAATCGAACCCGGGCCGCGGCTGTGAGAGCACCGAATCCTAACAACTAGACCACCAAGGACAGATATGGGGCACGGAGGCTTCTCCTCAGAGCAAACATGACTGACACGTCACACTAAGTTTTCTGATGTTATAGAAACAGTGTATAAAGAGTTTATATGTAATACAGAACATGTTATTATAAAAACACTGAGGATACAGAGAATGAAAGTGTAGAACAAAAGAGATTTCTAAAGACAGTGACCTCGACATGATTTGAACACGCAACCTTCTGATTTGGAGTCAGACGCGCTACCGTTGCGCCACTAGGTCATATTCTCACAGAATGTTAAAATATCAGAGTTAAAATTTACAGGAGGATCAACATCATCAAATCTATAACTAAACACTTTGTGTGAACCTTCTGGTAACCTTCTGGTTTGGAGTCAGACGCACTACCGTTGCGCCACAAAGTCAAACTGATCATCACAATCTGAGGGATTTCTGTTCTGATTACGATTTAAATTGAAATAAGACAATCAAGAATGATGACTTTCCCTGAGCGGGAATTGAAACCGGGATTCTTAATCAATATAGATTCTGTTTTCAATTAAAAAGCCATTAAACTATTGTAGATCAACACAATCTGAGTTATTTCTGTTCTGATTACGCTTAAAAACACAATAGTTTGATAGCCATGAATAAAGGAAAAGTGCATCACCATCATCTTAAATTCTTAAAAAGTTAATACATTAAATAAGTGTCTCTTTATCTGACCGGGAATCGAACCCGGGCCGCGGCGGTGAGAGCACCGAATCCTAACCACTAGACCACCAGGGACAGATATGTACCAGGATGCTTCTCCTCAGAGCAAACATGACAGATACGTCACACTCACTTTTCAGATGTTATAGAAACAGTGTATAAAGAGTTTATATGTAATACAGAACATGTTATTATAAAAACACTGAGGATACAGAGGTGTTTTTGTCAAAAAGTAAAAAATCTATAACTAATCATCATCATCATCATCATCATCATCATTCATGTTCTCTGAAAAAGAGATCCAGCTGATCTAATCAGGTTATATGTAATACAGTACATGTTATTAAAATAATAGAATTATTAAGTGGTTTGGATTCTAAAGAATGAAAGTGTAGAACAAGAGAGATACCCATAGGCTCTGACCTCGAAATGATTTGAACACGCAACCTTCTGATCTGGTGTCAGACGCGCTACCGTTGCGCCACGAAGTCATATTCTCAGAAAATGTTAAAATATCAGAGTAAAAATTCACAGGAGGATCAACATCATCAAATCTATAACTAATCACTTTGTGTGAATAAAAAGAAAATGAATTTTAACAAAACATCTGAACTCCAGCTTCACATCCAGACCAGTGTGAAAAGATTTGAACACGTAACCTTCTGATTTGGAGTCAGACGCACTACCGTTGCGCCACAAAGTCTCTGAACAGATTCAATAAAACTGATCATCACAATCTGAGTAATTTCTGTTCTGATTATGATTAAACATTAAAAACACAATTGATTGATAGCCATGAATAAAGAAAAAGTGCATCATCAACATCTTCATCATCCACTAAATCCTACACTGCCCTCCAGTGTCGAAATACAGTAATTTGTAATTTCTTAATACTGATTAAGATTAAAAACACAATTGTTTGACAGCAAACGATAGTTTCAAACGATTTAAACTTAACCTTTGCTCTTGGAAGAGAAAAATGAGCAACAGAGGAGAGTAAAGTGTGTAGATTTTTCATTCATTCATTATTCATTCATTATCTCCTGCTTTATCCTCTATTAGGGTCGCGGTGGGGTTCCCCATGCCCATCCAGGGGAGAACTTCTCGGGCGCTGGGCAGATAGACCCAGGACAGGGTGCCAATCCATCGCTGGGCACACACTCACTCACACACACTCTATATGGGGTAATTTTGAGAATTCAATTGACTTGATCAATGTTTTTGGACTGTGGGAGGAAACTGGAGAACCCGGAGGAAACCCACGCAGACACGGGGAGAACATGGAAACTCCACCCAGATGGGGATTCGAACCAGGAATCCCTAGTGCTGAGAGGCGAACGTGCTAACCACTAAGCCACCGTGCCGCCGTGTGTAGATTTAGTTCTGATAAAATATATTATTCTAAATCATTTACTTCATTATTTTAAAGTTTATAATAGATTAAAGGCTTAATTACAAACAGAATCTGTTTTGATTAAGAATAATTAAATCAGGTAAATTAACTGAGCTGGTTGTTAGTGTTGTTCTCCTTGTGGTGTTGGGGTCACGTGGTGTCTTCTGTTGTTGTTCTGTAATTAATTTACATAAGTACCGATGTAACATATGTTACCATAACCATATTATAACTTATATTTATGAAGTTCATCAAAAAAGTAGACAATTAAGAAACCTGACCTCGACGTGATTTGAACACGCAACCTTCTGATCTGGAGTCAGACGCGCTACCGTTGCGCCACGAAGTCTCTGATAAGAAGCAATTAAACTGATCATCACAATCGGAGTTATTCCTGTTCTGATTATAATTAAAAAACACAATTGTTTGATGACCATGAATAAAGGAAAAGTGCATCATCATCATCATCATCATCATCATCATCAGCATTATCATCATCATCATTCATATTCTTAAGAAGTTAATACATCAGAGTTTTTAATTTATTTTTAAAGTTTTCTGATGTAATGTCGAGTTCTGGAAGGAGACAATAAAACTAGCTGTTTGTTAGTGTTGTCCTCATTCTGTTGTTGGGGTCACGTTGTGTCTGGTGTTTTCTGATATAAAGTTGAGTTCTGGAATGAGACATTAACAAAATTTACCTTTCCTGTCTAAAACACTTGAACGGGTGGTATCCACACAGATCTCCAAATTTCTTAATCAGAATAATCTCCTTGATCCCAATCAATCCGGTTTTAGATGTGGTCACTCCACGGAGACAGCATTGCTCTCTGTGATTGACTCACTTAAATCTGCCAAAGCCAAATCTCAATCCTCGGTCCTCATTCTGCTAGACCTTACTGCAGCTTTTGATACAGTAAATCAAAATATGGGGCAAGATGCTTCTCCTCAGAGCAAACATGACAGACACGTCACACTAACTTTTCTGATGTTATAGAAACAGTGTATAAAGAGTTTATATGTAATACAGAACATGTTATTATAAAAACACTGAGGATACAGAGATATTTTTATTTTTATTTGCTAGACGGCTGTCTTAAAGTGATTTAAAGCTGTTTTCTTTAATGATGAACTGATTAAGCCTCATGATGTCATAGAGTTTTCATTTAATCATTATAATGAAGACACTGACCTCGATGTGATTTGAACACACAACCTTCTGATCTGCAGTCAGACGCACTACCGTTGCGCCACGAAGTCTCTGAGCTGCAACAATAATACCTCCCACCCCTCAGGTAGTTTTAATGTTTACAATAGTTTAATGGCTTTTAATTGCAAACAGAATCTGTATTGATTCACGTTTCATTCACGTTTCACGAGACGTTTCATTTGAACAAACAATTGTGTTTTTAATTTTTAATCATGATCAGAACAGAAATTATGAGGACAACACTAAAAAACAGCTTAATTTACCTGATTTAATTATTCTTAATTAATACAGATTATGTTTGCAGTTAAAAATTTTAATTAAGTTATTGTTTTAGGAGACTTCGTGGCGCAACGGTAGCGCGTCTGACTCCAGATCAGAAGGTTGCGTGTTCAAATCACGTCGAGGTCAGTGTCTATGGAAATCTCTTTTATCCTACACTGCCCTCCAGTGTCGAAATACAGTATATATTTTTTTATTTTATTAATACTTATTAAGATTAAAAAACACAATCGTTTGACAGCAAACGATAGTTTCAAACGATTTAAACTGAAACTTTGCTCTTGGAAGTATAACGTAGAACAAATCTCCACTGAAAAAGCGGGAGATTAATTGCAAACAGAATCTGTATTGATTAAGAATAATTAAATCAGGTAAACTAACTGAGCTGGTTGTTAGTGTTGTTCTCATTGTGGTGTTGGGGTCACGTGGTGTCTTCTGTTGTTGTTCTGTAATTAATTTACATAAGTACCGATGTAACATATGTTACCATAACCATATTATAACTTATATTTATGATGTTCATCCAAAAAGTAGATAATTAAGAAATCTGACCTCGACGTGATTTGAACACGCAACCTTCTGATCTGGAGTCAGACGCGCTACCGTTGCGCCACGAAGTCTCTGAACAGAAGCAATTTAACTGATCATCCAATCGGAGTTATTCCTGTTCTGATTATGATTAAAAAACACAATTGTTTGATGACCATGAATAAACGAAAAGTGCATCATCATCATCATCATCATCATCATCATCATCATCATCATCATCATCATTCATATTCTTAAAAAGTTAATACATCAGAGTTTTTAATTTCTTTTTAAAGTTTTTTTGTCCTCATTTTGCTGTTGGGGTCACGTGGTGTCTTCTGTTTTCTGATATAAAGTCGAGTTCTGGAATGAGACATTAACAAAATCTCTCGTTCCCTGACCGGGAATCGAACCCGGGCCGCGGCGGTGAGAGCGCCGAATCCTAACCACTAGACCACCAGGGACAGATATGGGACAGGAGGCTTCTCCTCAGAGCAAACATGACAGACACGTCACACTCACTTTTCTGATGTTATAGAAACAGTGTATAAAGAGTTTATATGTAATACAGAACATGTTATTATAAAAACACTGAGGATACCGAGAATGAAATTGTAGAACAAAACAGATTTCCAAAGACTCTGACCTCGACGTGATTTGAACACGCAACCTTCTGATCTGGAGTCAGACGCGCTACCGTTGTGCCTAGGGATTCCTGGTTCGAAACCCCATCTGGGTGGAGTTTCCATCTTCTCCCCGTGTCTGCATGGGTTTCCTCCGGGTTCTCCGGTTTCCTCCCACAGTCCAAAAACATGGATCAAGCGAATTGAATTCTCAAAATTGCCCCATATAGAGTGTGTCTGTGTGAGTGAGTGTGTGCCCAGCGATGGATTGGCGCCCTGTCCTGGGTCTATCTGCCCAGCGCCCGAGATGTTCTCCCCTGGATGGGCATGGGGAACCCCACCGCGACCCTAATAGAGGATAAAGCGGGAGATAATGAATGAATGGTTGTTAGTGTTGTTCTCATTGTGGTGTTGGGATCACGAGGTGTTTTCTGTTGTTGTTCTGTAATTAATTTACATAAGTACCGATGTAACATATGTTACCATAACCATATTATAACTTATATTTATGATGTTCATCCAAAAAGTAGATAATTAAGAAATCTGACCTCGACGTGATTTGAACACACAACCTTCTGATCTGGAGTCAGACGCGCTACCGTTGTGCCACGAGGACTATGAACAGAAAAAATTAAACTGATCATCACAATCAGAGTAATTTCTGTTCTTATTATGATTAAAAAACACATTTGTTTGATGACCATGAATAAAGGAAAAGTGCATAATCATCATCATCATCATCATTCATATTCTTAAAAAGTTAATACATCAGAGTTTTTAATTTCTTTTTAAAGTTTTGTTGTCCTCATTTTGTTGTTGGGGTCACGTGGTGTCTTCTGTTTTCTGATATAAAGTCTAGTTCTGGAATGAGACATTAACAAAATCTCACGTTCCCTGACCGGGAATCGAACCCGGGCCGCGGCGGTGAGAGCACCGAATCCTAACCACTAGACCACCAGAAAACAGAAACAGTGTATAAAGAGTTTATATGTAATACAGAACATGTTATTATAAAACA
This sequence comes from Corydoras sp. C115, assembly GCA_019802505.1. Taxonomy (NCBI): domain Eukaryota; kingdom Metazoa; phylum Chordata; class Actinopteri; order Siluriformes; family Callichthyidae; genus Corydoras; species Corydoras sp. C115. The sequence continues at coordinate 775,227 of JAFMOC010000329.1, read as the reverse complement.
CTGAGGATACAGAGATGTTTTTGTCAAAAAGTAAAAAATCTATAACTAATCATCATCATCATCATCATCATCATCATCATCATCATCATTCATGTTCTCTGAAAAAGAGATCCAGCTGATCTAATCAGGTTATATGTAATACAGTACGTTATTAAAATAATAGAATTATTAAGTGGTTTGGATTCTAAAGAATGAAAGTGTAGAACAAGAGAGATACCCATAGGCTCTGACCTCGACATGATTTGAACACGCAACCTTCTGATCTGGAGTCAGACGCGCTACCGTTGCGCCACGAAGTCATATTCTCAGAAAATGTTAAAATATCCGAGTAAAAATTCACAGGAGGATCAACATCATCAAATATATAACTAATCACTTTGTGTGAATAAAAAGAAAATGAATTTTAACAAAACATCTGAACTCCAGCTTCACATCCAGACCAGTGTGAAAAGATTTGAACACGTAACCTTCTGATTTGGAGTCAGACGCACTACCGTTGCGCCACAAAGTCTCTGAACAGATTCAACAAAACTGATCATCACAATCTGAGTAATTTCTGTTCTGATTATGATTAAACATTAAAAACACAATTGATTGATAGCCATGAATAAAGAAAAAGTGCATCATCAACATCTTCATCATCCACTAAATCCTACACTGCCCTCCAGTGTCGAAATACAGTAATTTGTAATTTCTTAATACTGATTAAGATTAAAAACACAAGTGTTTGACAGCAAACGATAGTTTCAAACGATTTAAACTTAACCTTTGCTCTTGGAAGAGAAAAATGAGCAACAGAGGAGAGTAAAGTGTGTAGATTTTTCATTCATTCATTATTCATTCATTATCTCCTGCTTTATCCTCTATTAGGGTCGCGGTGGGGTTCCCCATGCCCATCCAGGGGAGAACTTCTCGGGCGCTGGGCAGATAGACCCAGGACAGGGCGCCAATCCATCGCTGGGCACACACTCACTCACTCAAACACACTCTATATGGGGCAATTTTGAGAATTCAATTGACTTGATCCATGTTTTTGGACTGTGGGAGGAAACTGGAGAACCCGGAGAAAACCCACGCAGACACAGGGAGAACATGGAAACTCCACCCAGATGGGGATTCGAACCAGGAATCCCTAGTGCTGAGAGGCAAACGTGCTAACCACTAAGCCACCGTGCCGCCGTGTGTAGATTTAGTTCTGATAAAATATATTATTCTAAATCATTTACTTCATTATTTTAAAGTTTATAATAGATTAAAGGCTTAATTACAAACAGAATCTGTTTTGATTAAGAATAATTAAATCAGGTAAATTAACTGAGCTGGTTGTTAGTGTTGTTCTCATTGTGGTGTTGGGGTCACGTGGTGTCTTCTGTTGTTGTTCTGTAATTAATTTACATGAGTACCGATGTAACATATGTTACCATAACTATATTATAACTTATATTTATGATGTTCATCCAAAAAGTAGATAATTAAGAAACCTGACCTTGACGTGATTTGAACACGCAACCTTCTGATCTGGAGTCAGACGCGCTACCGTTGCGCCACGAAGTCTCTGAAAAGAAGCAATTAAATTGATCATCACAATCGGAGTTATTCGGGTTCTGATTATAATTAAAAAACACAATTGTTTGATGACCATGAATAAAGGAAAAGTGCATCATCATCATCACCATCATCATCATCATTATCATCATCATCATTCATATTCTTAAAAAGTTAATACATCAGAGTTTTTAATTTATTTTTAAAGTTTTCTGATGTAATGTCGAGTTCTGGAAGGAGACAATAAAACTAGCTGTTTGTTAGTGTTGTCCTCATTCTGTTGTTGGGGTCACGTTGTGTCTGGTGTTTTCTGATATAAAGTTGAGTTCTGGAATGAGACATTAACAAAATTTACCTTTCCTGTCTAAAACACTTGAACGGGTGGTATCCACACAGATCTCCAAATTTCTTAATCAGAATAATCTCCTTGATCCCAATCAATCCGGTTTTAGATGTGGTCACTCCACGGAGACAGCATTGCTCTCTGTGATTGACTCACTTAAATCTGCCAAAGCCAAATCTCAATCCTCGGTCCTCATTCTGCTAGACCTTTCTGCAGCTTTTGATACAGTAAATCAAAATATGGGGCAAGATGCTTCTCCTTAGAGCAAACACGACAGACACGTCACACTAACTTTTCTGATGTTATAGAAACAGTGTATAAAGAGTTTATATGTAATACAGAACATGTTATTATAAAAACACTGAGGATACAGAGATATTTTTATTTTTATTTGCTAGACGGCTGTCTTAAAGTGATTTAAAGCTGTTTTCTTTAATGATGAACTGATTAAGCCTCATGATGTCATAGAGTTTTCATTTAATCATTATAATGAAGACTCTGACCTCGATGTGATTTGAACACACAACCTTCTGATCTGGAGTCAGACGCGCTACCGTTGCGCCACGAAGTCTCTGAGCTGCAACAATAATACCTCCCACCCCTCAGGTAGTTTTAATGTTTGCAATAGTTTAATGGTTTTTAATTGCAAACAGAATCTGTATTGATTCACGTTTCTAACACGTTTCACGAGACGTTTCATTTGAACAAACAATTGTGTTTTTAATTTTTAATCATGATCAGAACAGAAATTATGAGGACAACACTAAAAAACAGCTTAATTTACCTGATTTAATTATTCTTAATTAATATAGTTTATGTTTGCAGTTTAAATTTTAATTAAGTTACTGTTTTAGGAGACTTCGTGGCGCAACGGTAGCGCGTCTGACTCCAGATCAGAAGGTTGCGTGTTCAAATCACGTCGTGGTCAGTGTCTATGGATTTATATTTTATCCTACACTGCCCTCCAGTGTCGAAATACAGTATATATTTTTTATTTTATTAATACTTATTAAGATTAAAAAACACAATCGTTTGACAGCAAACGATAGTTTCAAACGATTTAAACTTAAAATTTGCTCTTGGAAGTATAACGTAGAACAAATCTCCACTGAAAAAGCGGGAGATTAATTGCTAACAGAATCTGTATTGATTAAGAATAATTAAATCAGGTAAATTAACTGAGCTGGTTGTTAGTGTTGTTCTCATTGTGGTGTTGGGGTCAAGTGGTGTCTTCTGTTGTTGTTCTGTAATTAATTTACATAAGTACCGATGTAACATATGTTACCATAACCATATTATAACTTATATTTATGAAGTTCATCCAAAAAGTAGATAATTAAGAAATCTGACCTCGACGTGATTTGAACACGCAACCTTCTGATCTGGAGTCAGACGCGCTACCGTTGAGCCACGAAGTCTCTGAACAGAAGTAATTAAATTGATCATCACAATCGGAGTTATTCCTGTTCTGATTATGATTAAAAAACACAATTGTTTGATGACCATGAATAAAGGAAAAGTGCATCATCATCATCATCATCATCATCATCATTCATATTCTTAAAAAGTTAATACATCAGAGTTTTTAATTTCTTTTTAAAGTTTTGTTGTCCTCATTTTGTTGTTGGGGTTGTTTCATTTGAACAAACAATTGTGTTTTTAATTTTTAATCATGATCAGAACAGAAATTATGAGGACAACACTAACAAACAGCTTAATTTACCTGATTTAATTATTCTTAATTTTTTTTTTTTTTTTTTTTTTTTTTTTTTTTTTTTTTTTTTTTTTTTTTTTTTTTTTTTTTTTTTTTTTTTTTTTTCCTTTTTTCTCCGTGTCCTGTCTGCCATTGTGAAACTCAGGATTGATGTCTGAGTGTCTAGATCAGGCCCAACAGTTTTGATTTTACAAGTGGAGCATACAGGTATTTCTCCATGATGCTCCACTTGGTATATATTTAAAACTTTATTGCAAATTTTTTTTGGGGGGATCATATCTGTACAGCAACCACGGAGATGGAAAAAGAAACAGAAAAGAAGAAGGAAAGAAGAAGAAAAAAAAAAAAAAAAAAAAAAAAAAAAAAAAAAAAAAAAAAAGAAAAAAAAAGGTATACGAAAGTGGTGAGAGGAAAGAAGAAAAGACCAACAGAGAAAAGAAAGAAAAAATAAATAAATAAATAAAGAGAAAAGAAAATAAATAAATAAATAAATACAATAATATATATATATATACATATATATACACATACATATATATATATATATATACATACATACATATACATATACATACATACATACATACATACACACATACATACATATACATACATACATACACACACACATATACATCTATACACATACATACACATACACATATACGCGCCTACGCATAAGTACATATATGCCCATACGCACATATATACATACATACATATATACATACACATACACATATACACACATACATATACACATACATACACACATACATAAATACACACACACATCCATACCTACATTTACCTTCATATACTAAAATTAATTACAATTTCCAGTGTAAATATATTTATTTTTTATTTAAACTATTCTTTTAATTGATTTTATAAATTAACGAAAGAAAGACAATTTTAAGAAACCAGGATCTGAACACCTGTTTGTGTGCAGTTGTGAGCATGCAAGTAGATGAAAGATTTCTTCCATAGGAATGCCAAATGGGAATTTGTAGTAGTGACCGTGGGGGACCCCCGGCCCCGACCCCCAAGGCCCGAGGCAGACACCAGGAAGACCAGGGCCAAAGGCACCGCGGAGGTCCCAGGCGCCGCGCCCCCAGGGGCCCCAATGCAGGGACAACCGCACACCCCGCCCCCCCGAACGGACGACCCAAAGGGAGAGCCGAGGGAAGCCCCCAGCAGCCCCCCGCCGAGCCCAGGGGTCAGCAGCCCCAAGCCCTCAGACCCCGCCGGCACCCGCCACGCCAGAGCAGATCCGACCATGGACACGGAGGCCCGGGACCCCGAGGCGCGCCACCCCCCAGCCAGGGCCCCCCGGGACCACGGGGCCCAAACCCAACCAGGCAGCCACCAGGCCCAGCCAGCACACCCCCCGGCGCCCAGCCCCCGAAACCGAGAGCCACCAGCCCACCAGAGGGCAAAGGGCACAACCCCCCCGGGAGGGGAATGCGACGCGGAGGTGGGGGCCACCATTAGGCGGACCCTAGATGACCCAGGAGAGGGAGCAGACCAGGCCCCAGCCTGACAAATATACATTCACACACAAACGCACTCATACCATCCCACCCTCATACTCACAATTCTGATCTATATTAATTATTCTTAATTAATATAGATTCTGTTTGCAGTTAAATTTTTTTATTAAGTTATTGTTTTCGGAGACTTCGTGGCGCAACGGTAGCGCGTCTGACTCCAGATCAGAAGGTTGCGTGTTCAAATCATGTCGAGGTCAGTGTCTATGGATATATCTTTTATCCTACACTGCCCTCCAGTGTCGAAATACAGTATATATATAAACTATAGTGTCATTCATTATTCATTATCTCCCGCTTTATCCTCTATTAGGGTCGCGGTGGGGTTCCCCCTGCCCATCCAGGGGAGAACGTCTCGGGCGCTGGGCAGATAGACCCAGGACAGGCCGCCAATCCATCGCTGGGTACACACTCAAACACACTCTATATGGGGCAATTTAGAGAACTCAATTAACTTGATCCATGTTTTTGGACTGTGGGAGGAAACCGGAGAACCCGGAGGAAATCCACGCGGACACGGGGAGAACATGGAAACTCCACCCAGATGGGGATTCGAACCGGGAATCCCTAGCGCTGAGAGAAGAACATGCTAACCACTAAGCCACCGTGCCACCTCTGCTATAGTTTCAAATGATTTAAACTTAAACTTTGCTCTTGGAAGTATAATGTAGAACAAATCTCCACTGAAAAAGCGGGAGATTAATTGCAAATAGAATCTGTATTGATTAAGAATAATTAAATCAGGTAAATTAACTGAGCTGGTTGTTAGTGTTGTTCTCATTGTGGTGTTGGGGTCACGTGGTGTCTTCTGTTGTTGTTCTGTAATTAATTTACATAAGTACCGATGTAACATATGTTACCATAACTATATTATAACTTATATTTATGATGTTCATCCAAAAAGTAGATAATTAAGAAATCTGACCTCGACGTGATTTGAACACGCAACCTTCTGATCTGGAGTCAGACGCGCTACCGTTGCGCCACGAAGTCTCTGAACGGAACTAATCACACTGATCATCACAATCTGAGTAATTTTTGTTCTGATTTCGATTTAAATTGAAGTAAGACCACAGATGTCTTAAAGTGATTTAAAGCTCTTTTGTCATTCATTTTGAACAGACAGTTGTGTAAATTACAGTGTGTGCCACATTGTGTTAAACACCCCTCACACACAACTCAGGTAGTTTTAATGTTTACAATAGTTTAATGGCTTTTAATTGCAAACAGAATCTGTATTGATTAAGAATAATTCAATCAGGTAAATTAACTGAGCTGTTTGCTAGTGTTGTTATAGAAACAGTGTATAATCAGGTTATATGTAATACAGTACATGTTATTAAAACAATAGAATTATTAAATGGTTTGGATTCTAAAGAATGAAAGTTTATATCAAAATGGAACATATCCAAAGACAATGACCTCGACGTGATTTGAACACGCAACCTTCCGATCTGGAGTCAGACGCGCTACCGTTGCGCCGCGAGGTCTATGATCAGAAAAAATTAAACTGATCATCACAATCTGAGTAATTTCTGTTCTGATCATGATTTAAATTTATATGTCAATAAAGAATAAATTTGTCCACTGAACGGGAATCAAACACAGGGAGCATGGGTGAGAGCGCCGAATCCTAACCACTAGACCACCAGGGACAGATATGGAGCAAGATGCTCCTCCTCAGAGCAAACATGAAAGACACGTCACACTAACTTTTCTGATGTTATAGAAACAGTGTATAAAGAGTTTATATGTAATACAGAACATGTTATTATAAAAACACAATCGTTTGACAGCAAACGATAGTTTCAAATGATTTAAACTTAAACTTTGGTCTTGGAAATATAATGTAGAACAAATCTCCACTGAAAAAGCGGGAGATTAATTGCTAACAGAATCTGTATTGATTAAGAATAATTAAATCAGGTAAATTAACTGAGCTGGTTGTTAGTGTTGTTCTCATTGTGGTGTTGGGGTCAAGTGGTGTCTTCTGTTGTTGTTCTGTAATTAATTTACATAAGTACCGATGTAACATATGTTACCATAACCATATTATGACTTATATTTATGAAGTTCATCCAAAAAGTAGATAATTAAGAAATCTGACCTCGACGTGATTTGAACACGCAACCTTCTGATCTGGAGTCAGACGCGCTACCGTTGCGCCACGAAGTCTCTGAGCAGAAGCAATTTAACTGATCATCACAATCGGAGTTATTCCTGTTCTGATTATGATTAAAAAACACAATTGTTTGATGACCATGAATAAAGGAAAAGTGCATCATCATCATCATCATCATCATCATCATCATCATCATTCATATTCTTAAAAAGTTAATACATCAGAGTTTTTAATTTCTTTTTAAAGTTTTGTTGTCCTCATTTTGTTGTTGGGGTCACGTGGTGTCTTCTGTTTTCTGATATAAAGTCGAGTTCTGGAATGAGACATTAACAAAATCTCACGTTCCCTGACCGGGAATCGAACCCGGGCCGCGGCGGTGAGAGCGCCGAATCCTAACCACTAGACCACCAGGGACGGATATGAGGCAGGAGGCTTCTCCTCAGAGCAAACATGACAGACACGTCACACTAACTTTTCTGATGTTATAGAAACAGTGTATAAAGAGTTTATATGTAATACAGAACAAATTATTATAAAAACACTGAGGATACAGAGATGTTTTTATTTTTATTTGCTAAACGGCTCTCTTAAAGTGATTTAAAGCTCTTTTCTTTAATGATGAACTGATGAAGCCTCATGACGTCATAGAGTTTTCATCAAATTGCTTTGAGAGAAAGTCCATGTCTCGAGGAGACGTTTCATTTGAACAAACAATTGTGTTTTTAATTTTTAATCATGATCAGAACAGAAATTATGAGGACAACACTAACAAACAGCTTAATTTACCTGATTTAATTATTCTTAATTAATATAGATTCTGTTTGCAGTTAAAAATTTTTATTAAGTTATTGTTTTCAGAGACTTTGTGGCGCAACGGTAGCGCGTCTGACTCCAGATCAGAAGGTTGCGTGTTCAAATCACGTCGAGGTCAGTGTCTATGGATATATCCTTTATCCTACACTGCCCTCCAGTGTCGAAATACAGTATATATATAAACTATAGTTTCAAACGATTTAAACTTAAACTTTCCTCTTGGAAGTATAATGTAGAACAAATCTCCACTGAAAAAGCGGGAGATTAATTGCAAACAGAATCTGTATTGATTAAGAATAATTAAATCAGGTAAATTAACTGAGCTGGTTGTTAGTGTTGTTCTCATTGTGGTGTTGGGGTCACGTGGTGTCTTCTGTTGTTGTTCTGTAATTAATTTACATAAGTACCAATGTAACATATGTTACCATAACCATATTATAACTTATATTTATGATGTTCATCCAAAAAGTAGATAATTAAGAAATCTGACCTCGAAGTGATTTGAACACGCAACCTTCTGATCTGGAGTCAGACGCGCTACCGTTGCGCCACGAAGTCTCTGAACGGAACCAATCAAACTGATCATCACAATCTGAGTAATTTTTGTTCTGATTACGTTTTAAATTGAAATAAGACCACAGATGTCTTAAAGTGATTTAAAGCTCTTTTGTCATTCATTTTGAACAGACAGTTGTGTAAATTACAGTGTGTGCCACAATGTGTTAAACACCCCTCACACACCCCTCAGTTAGTTTTAATGTTTACAATAGTTTAATGGCTTTTAATTGCAAACAGAATCTGTATTGATTAAGAATAATTCAATCAGGTAAATTAACTGAGCTGTTTGCTAGTGTTGTTATAGAAACAGTGTATAATCAGGTTATATGTAATACAGTACATGTTATTAAAACAATAGAATTATTAAATGGTTTGGATTCTAAAGAATGAAAGTTTATATCAAAATGGAACATTTTCTCTGACCTCCAAGTGATTTGAACACGTAACCTTCTGATCTGGAGTCAGACGCGCTACCGTTACGCCACGAGGTCTATGATCAGAAAAAATTAAACTGATCATCACAGTCTGACTAATTTCTGTTCTGATCATGATTTAAATTTATATGTCAATAAAGAATAAATTTGTCCACTGAACGAGAATCAAACACGGGGAGCAGGGGTGAGAGCGCCGAATCCTAACCACTAGACCACCAGGGACAGATATGGAACAAGATGCTTCTCCTCAGAGCAAACATGACAGACACGTCACACTAACTTTTCTGATGTTATAGAAACAGTGTATAAAGAGTTTATATGTAATACAGAACATGTTATTATAAAAACACTGAGGATACAGAGAATGACATTGTAGAACAAAAGAGATTTCCAAAGACACTGACCTCGACGTGATTTGAACACGCAACCTTATGATCTGGAGTCAGACGCGCTACCGTTGCGCCACGAACTCTCACGTTCCCTGACCGGGAATCGAACCCGGGCCGCGGCGGTGAGAGCGCCGAATCCTAACCACTAGACCACCAGCGACAGATATGAGGCAGGAGGCTTCTCCTCAGAGCAAACATGACAGACACGTCACACTAACTTTTCTGATGTTATAGAAACAGTGTATAAAGAGTTTATATGTAATACAGAACATGTTATTATAAAAACACTGAGGATACAGAGATGTTTTATTTTTATTTGCTGAACGGCTGTCTTAAAGTGATTTAAAGCTCTTTTCTTTAATGATGAACTGATGAAGCCTCATGACGTCATAGAGTTTTCATCAAATTGCTTTGAGAGAAAGTCCATGTCTCGAGGAGACGTTTCATTTGAACAAACAATTGTGTTTTTAATTTTTAATCATGATTAGAACTGAAATTATGAGGACAACACTAACAAACGGCTTAATTTACCTGATTTAATTATTCTTAATTAATATAGATTCTGTTTGCAGTTAAAAAAATGTATTAAGTTATTGGTTTCAGAGACTTCGTGGCGCAACGGTAGCGCGTCTGACTCCAGATCAGAAGGTTGCGTGTTCAAATCACGTCGAGGTCAGTGTCTATGGATATAGCTTTTATCCTACACTGCCCTCCAGTGTCGAAATACAGTATATATATTTTTATTTTATTAATACTCATTAAGAGTAAAAAACACAATCGTTTGACAGCAAACGATAGTTTCAAACGATTTAAACTTAAACTTTGCTCTTGGAAGTATAATGTAGAACAAATCTCCACTGAAAAAGAGGGAGATTAATTGCAAACAGAATCTGTATTGATTAAGAATAATTAAATCAGGTAAATTAACTGAGCTGGTTGTTAGTGTTGTTCTCATTGTGGTGTTGGGGTCACGTGGTGTCTTCTGTTGTTATTGTTCTGTAATTAATTTACATAAGTACTGTTAAGTTCCATTAAACGGTCATAAGTCGGCGGTTTTGTTCCAAAATAATTTAATGCGCTTTACTGAATAGTTAAACAAGTGTACAGGAAAAATCATCAAGTATAAACCTTAGATGGGCTGTCCTTCTTCTTTGGATGAGTATGACTGGGCCTTCCAAATATGGTTGGATTTTCTGAGTCCCCAGTTCCAATAATACTTTTTAACAAATGTTACTTGCCCCGCGGCGCGGTGGCTTAGTGGTTAGCACGTTCGCCTCTCAGCGCTAGGGATTCCCGGTTCGAATTCCCATCTGGGTGGAGTTTCCATGTTCTCCCCGTGTCCGCGTGGGTTTCCTCCGGGTTCTCCGGTTTCCTCCCACAGTCCAAAAACATGGATCAAGGTCAATTGAGTTCTCCAAATTGCCCCATATAGAGTGCGCCTGTGTGAGTGAGTGTGTGCCCAGCGATGGATTGGCGCCCTGTCCTGGGTGTATCTGCCCAGCGCCCGAGACGTTCTCCCCTGGATGGGCATGGGGAACCCCACCGCGACCCTAATAGAGGATAAAGCGGGAGATAATGAATGAATGAATGTTACTTGCCCCTAAATCTATATTTTCACAGGTCACCCTGTGACCAGACTTTCTGACTCTTTCTCATGCTCATTCAACAAGTGGTCATTCCTACAATTACACACACTCAACCCTCTCCTGGTCATTCCCTTAGCCATTTAGCAGTTGTTTACATATCGTAAATTACAAAAATATCATTACAATGGTAAAAGCTTTCCAAAGTTGACCAAACCTTTCAAATAATACAATTCATGTCTTTTTACGTTCAATAAATTCCAACAGTACCGATGTAACATATGTCACCATAACCATATTATAACTTATATTTATGATGTTCATCCAAAAAGTAGATAATTAAGAAATCTGACCTCGACGTGATTTGAACACGCAACCTTCTGATCTGGAGTCAGACGCGCTACCGTTGCGCCACGAAGTCTCTGAGCAAGTGCAGTAAAACTGATCATCACAATCTGAGTAATTTCTGTTCGATTACAATTTAAATTAAATTGAAATAAGACAATCAAGAATGATGACTTTCCCTGACCGGGAATTGAAACCGGGCCGCGGCGGCGACGCCGAATCCGAACCGCTAGAGCACCAGGGACAGTGATGAAGAAAGATGTCTCTTCTCGATGCAAACAATTTGCATTTAAACTTTGCTCTATTTGGTAATAACCACCCCCAGGTAAATTTAATGTTTACAATAGTTTAATGGCTTTTTAATTGCAAGCAGAATCTATGTTGATTAAGAATAATTAAATCAGGTAAATTAACTGAGCTGTTTGATGGTGTTGTTATAGAAACAGTGTATATTCAGGTTATATATATAAATGAATGAACAAATAATTATTTATACTGTATTATATAAATGACTTTTATAGGTTTCTAATGTAAAGTCGAGTTATTGAATGAGACATTAACAAAATCTCTCGTTCCCTGACCGGGAATCGAACCCGGGCCGCGGCGGTGAGAACGCCGAATCCTAACCACTAGACCACCAGGGACAGATAGGGATGCATTCATACTACATACAGTAATTACACACAAGTGGTTTGCTCTCTAACGATTTGTGTAAAAAGAAAGTGATAGAACATTTTTTAAAATGTTTTAATAAAACGTCTTTAAACAACGTTTTATATTAGTTTATCTTAAAACCCTAATGACTATCATTAACTAAGGAGATCTTTTGTTCCGAGGGTCATCAGGCTTTATAACACAACTAGTTTGAGCCGGAAGAAAAAATAAGGACATTTAAAAACTGTCTCTTGTTTTTTGCACTTGATCACTTAGATCACATTCCGTACTGGACACTTTATTTTTTGTTAATATTACAGTTTTGACACTTTATAACTGAAAATGTAAATATTTTTTTACATTTATTATCTTTATTATAATACTGTTTATTTTATTGTATTGATGCTGCTACTGACTGCTAAATTTCCTTCGGGATAAATTATTCTATCTATCTATCTATCTATCTATCTATCTATCTATCTATCTATCTAACTATCTATCTGTCTGTCTGTCTGTCTGTCTGTCTGTCTGTCTGTCTGTCTGTCTATCTATCATAACATGATATTCATTCATTCATTCATTATCTTCCACTTTATCCTCTAGTAGGGTCGCGGTGGGGTTCCCCATGCCCATCCAGGGGAGAACGTTTCGGGCGCTGGGCAGATACACCCAGGCCAGGGCGCCAATCTGTCACTGGGAACACACTCACACACACTCTATATAGGGAAATTTGGAGAGGAAAAACTGTGGGAGGAAACCGGAGAACCTGGAGGAAACCCACGCAGACACAGGGAGAACATGGAAACTCCACCCAGATGGGAATTCGAACCGGGAATCCCTAGCGCTGAGAGGCGAACATGCTAAACCACTAAGCCACCATGCCTAACATGATATTGTTATCATAAATAATTATTTCTATTACATAACTTCTAAAATTTCCTTATGTAAAGTCGAGTTCGGGCGGCACGTTGGCTTAGTGGTTAGCATGTTCTCCTCTCAGCACTAGGGATTCCCGGTTCGAATCCCCATCTGGGTGGAGTTTCCATGTTCTCCCCGTGTCCGCGTGGGTTTCCTCCGGGTTCTCCGGTTTCCTCCCACAGTCCAAAAAACATGGATCAAGTTAAGTGAGTTCTCTAAATTGCCCCATATAGAGTGTGTTTGAGTGTGTACCCAGCGATGGATTGGCGTCCTGTCCTGGGTCTATCTGCCCAGCACCCGAGACGTTCTCCCCTGGATGGGCATGGAGAACCCCACCGCGACCCTAATAGAGGATAAAGCGGGAGATAATGAATGAATGAATTGACTTGATCCATGTTTTTGGACTGTGGGAGGAAACCGGAGAACCCGGAGGAAACCCACGCGGACACGGGGAGAATATGGAAACTCCACCCAGATGGGGATTCGAACCGGGAATCCCTAGCGCTGAGAGGCGAACGTGCTAACCACTAAGCCACCGTGCCGCCCTAGGATCAAGTCAATTGAGTTCTCCAAATTTCCCCCTATAGAGTGTGTGTGAGTGTGTTCCCAGTGATAGATTGGCGCCCTGTTCTGGGTGTATCTGCCCAGCGCCCAAAACTTTCTCCACTGGATGGACATGGGGAACCCCACCGCGACCCTACTAGAGGATAAAGCAGAAGATAATGAATGAATGAAAGTCGAGTTCTGTAATGAGACATTAACAAAAGGTCATTTTTAACTTTAACCTTCTGTCCCAAGTTAGTTGATTAATTTAATTCTAGTAGAGTTTTTATTATAGTCCATCATCTTAAAACACGTTTTTTTCTACAAACACTTGATATAAAAAAATAATATAAAAAAAGCGAGTTTGGATGAGGATCAGGTTTGATAATTCCATAATAATAATAATGGCTGTCTTTTCCTTAAACTACTGACGTGTTGTTCTCTTATATGTAAGTCGCTTTAAATAAAATAAAAAAATCTGCTGAATGTAAATGTACAACAAGGAACATGATCAAATAGAACATCATTTATTGAAAGAGTTCAGTTCTGAATGTACAGTCGGTGGAGAATAAATCCAGCAGTGTGATGAGAGCGATGCAGCTGAGCTCGGAGCTTAAACACCATCACACTAATCAGCATCACAGACAGAGCTCCTAATCCAATGGATCAGCCGGTTTGGTCAAACATAAAATCATACTGAACTCAGAAATCAGAACTAAAGAAAACATCCAAACATAGACATATACATAGGTGGTGGTGGAGGTGGTGGTGGGGGTGGGGGGTGGTCTGTGTTTTGAACCTGGTTTCTGATTTCCATCCCATCCATTATCTTCCGCTTTATCCTCTATTAGGGTCACGGGGGGGGGGGGGTTCCCCATGCCCATCCAGGGGAGAACGTTTCGTGCGCTGGGTAGATACAACCAGAACAGGGGGACAATCTATCGCTGGACACACACTCACTCACACAAACACACTCTATTTGGGGCAATTTGGAGAACTCAATTGACCTTGATCCATGTTTTTGCACTGTGGGAGGAAACCGGAGAACCCGGAGGAAACCCACGGGGACACGGGGAGAACATGGAAACTCCACCCAGATTGGGATTCGAACCGGGAATCCCCAGCGCTGAGAGGAGAACATGCTAAACCACTAAGCCACCCATATCCATCCATCCATTATCTTCCGCTTTATCCTCTACTAGGGTGGTGGTGGGGGGTTCCCCATGCCCATCCAAGGGAGAACATTTTGGGCGCTGGGCAGATACACCCAGGACAGGGGGGCAATCTAGAACACACTTTCTATATGGGCGCTTTGGGCATTCAATTGATACCACACTGTGAGAGGAAACCGGAGAACCCGGAGGAAACCCACGGGGACACGGGGGCAAAACTCCACCCAGATTGTGATTCCACCGGGACACACAGCTCTGAGAGGAGACATGCTAAACACTAAGCCACCCATATCCATATGGGGCATCCATTTGGATCATTCCGCTTTATCCTCTACTAGGGTGGTGGTGGGGGGTTCCCCATGCCCATCCAAGGGAGAACATTTTGGGCGCTGGGCACCCCAGGACAGGGGGGCAATCTATCACTGGATCCTCACACACACACTGTTTGGAGCATTTTTGACCTTGATCCATGTTTTTGACCTGGAGAGGAAACCCACGCAGACACGGGGAGGACATGGAAACTCCACCCAGATTGGGGTTCGAACCGGGAATCCCCAGCGCTGAGAGGAGAACATGCTAAAGCGCTAAGCCACCGTGCCACCCCCGTATCTGATTCTCATAATTATAAAATGAAAGCAAATATTTAGCTTATATAAAAATAAAGGTCCTTCTTAAATAAATACTAATCTTTTTGATATTCAGCTCTGAAACAATAAATTAAAGGTGATTGGAAGGTGATGATGTCATCGTCTGTAAACAGGAACACGTGGCTAATCATGGCTTTCACTGCGGAACCTTCAGAAACGTGCGCTGACGATGCACAAGCATGAACGCTACACACAGCGAGGGGGGACACACAGAGGGACCCGCCGAACCCTCGGGAGGGGGGACACTCGGGTCCCGGAACCTGGTTCGAATCAACACGGAGGACTTTACACTGTTCTTCCCTCATCATCATCATCATCATCATCATCATCATCATCATCGTCGTCATCGGTCGCAGTCGGTCACTTAGATGGCGGGTGGGTGTAGGTCCGGTGGTGCTGCTCGTCTGCGTTGGGCGGCCCTTCCGTCCAGGCTTTGTTTTGCACCAGGCAGGTGCAGCACTGTATGGCCCCCCACCAGCTGTGGCAGTCCAGCGGTTCCACGCTCGTCTTGGTCATCATTATTTTGGAGCACGCCGCGCTCGGACCCAGCGGCTTCTCCTTTTCTCAGCCGTGCTGAGGAGTAAGAGGAGGACATGTTAATGACCTTTCAACATAGTGGATTTTATAAACGTTTATTTACGTTACCGGTGGCTTAGTGTTTTGTATGTTCTCCTCTCAGCTCTAGGGATTCCCGGTTCGAATCCCCATCTGGGTGGAGTTTCCATGTTCTCCCCGTGTCCGCGTGGGTTTCCTCAGGGTTCTCCGGGTTCCTCCCACAGTCCAAAAACATGGATCAAGGTCAGTTGAATTCTCCAAATTGCTCCATATAGAGTGTGTCTGTGGGAGTGAGTGTGTGCCCAGTGATAGATTGCCCCCCTGTCCTGGGTGTATCTGCCCAGCGCCTGAGACGATGGCAATGGGGCATTTTGGCTCGGAATGTCGGGAATATCTCTGGGACAGTTTGACTGATTACTTAGCTGTAAACCAGCAGCGTTCTCACCAACCAAAGAGCAAATACGTTGGAATAATAAAAATTGGATAACAATGGGGCGGCACGGTGGCTTAGTGGTTTAGCATGTTCTCCTCAGGGTTCTCCGGGTTCCTCCCACAGTCCAAAAACATGGATCAAGTTCAGTTGAATTCTCCAAATTGCCCCATATAGAGTGTGTCTGTGTGAGTGAGTGTGTACCCAGTGATAGATTGCCTCCCTATCCTGGGTGTATCTGCCCAGCGCCCAAAGCGCCCCCCCCCCCCCACACACACACACACACCATGACCCTAATAGAGGATAAAGCGGAACATAATGGATGGAGATTAAGGTGGAGATCATGTTGAACTTGGTTGTTGGTGATGGGGGTGAATCAGTGCTGGTGTCTCACCTCTTCACTCAGATCACCATTAGAACAGAGTGTGATGCTGTAATGCTGACAGTAGGGGGAGTCCTTTTAACAACATGATCTTCAGTTTTTGCTGTGTTACATTTGGTCTGTTACAGGGTTCTTAAATCTCCACCTGCATCTCACCCGTTTTCCATCCATCCATTATCTTCCGCTTTATCCTCTATTAGGATCGTGGGGGGGGGGGGTTCCCCATGCCCATCCAGGGGAGAACGTTTCGGGTGCTGGGCAGATACACCCAGGACAGGGGGGCAATCCATCACTGGGCACACACTCACTCACACACTCTATATGGGGCAATTTGGAGAATTCAATTGACTTGAGTTCTCCAACAGTCTTTTGGACTGTGGGAGGAAACCGGAGAACCCGGAGGAAACCCACACGGACACGGGGAGAACATGGAACCTCCACCCAGATGGGGATTCAAACCGGTAATCACTTGTGCTGAGAGGAGAACATGCTAAATCACTAAGCCACCGTGCCGCCCAGAGAAAATTTATTCATTCATTCATTATCTTTCGCTTTATCCTCTATTAGCGTCGCGGTGGGGTTCCCCATGCCCATCCAGAGGAGAACGTTTCGGGCGCTGGGCAGATAGACCCAGGACAGGGGGGCAATCTATCGCTGGGCACACACTCACTCACACACAGACATACTCAATATGGGGCAATTTGGAAAACTCGATTGACTTGATCCATGTTTTTAGACTGTGGGAGGAAACCGGAGAACCCGGAGGAAACCCACGCGGACACGGGGAGCAACATGGAACCTCCACCCAGATGGGGATTCGAACCGGGAATCCCTTGTGCTGAGAGGAGAACATACTAAACCACTAAGCCACAGTGCCGCCCAGAGAAAATTTAGTACGAGTTAAATGTTAACAGGGATTGCAATGCCAACGCTTTGCCACTAGATGTCCCTAAATCCTTAAATATAACGTATAAGTCACATACTTGTGGTAATGAAGTGATATTGTTACTGTGAGGTTCCTATTTGTGTATTTCGTGAGTTCATTGAGATATTCAGACGACACCCCGAGCTCCATTTTCACTCCTGTGTATGAGGGACCACGGTTGTCATGGTGATCGTCATGGTGATCGTCATGGTGATCGTCGTGTATGAGACAGTTCAGGTGTTCATTGGGGTTTAATAAAAGCTGCATAAAGAATTGGATTAAAGTGAAGCTGACGTCCCAAACATCCATCCATCCATTATCTTCCGCTTTATCCTCTATTAGGGTCGTGGGGGGGGGGGGGGGTGTTCCCATGCCCATCCAGGGGAGAACGTTTCAGGCGCTGGGCAGATACACCCAGGACAGGACACCAATTTATCGCTGGGCACACACTCACTCACACAGACACGCACACACACTCTATATGGGGCAATTTGGAGAACTCAATTGACTTGATCCATGTTTTTGTACTGTGGGAGGAAACCAGAGAACCCGGAGGAAACCCACGCAGACATGGGGCGAACATGAAAACTCCACCCAGATGGGGATTCGAACCGGGAATCCCTAGTGCTGAGAGGCTAACATACTAACCACTAAGCCACCATGCCACCCTATGGGGCAATTTGGAGAACTCAATTGACCTTGATCCATGTTTTTGGACTGTGAGAAGAAACTGGGGGCGGCACAGTTGCTTAGTGGTTAGGCATGTTCTCCTCTCAGCACTAGGGATTCCCGGTTCGAATCCCAATCTGGGTGGAGGTTCCATGTTCTCCCCGTGGGTTTTCTCCGGTTTCCACCCACAGTCCAAAAACATTGATCAAGGTGAATTGAATTCTCCAAATTGCCCCATATGGAGTGAGTCTGTGCATAGTGAAGATTGCCCCCCTGTCCTGGGTGTATCTGCCCAGCGCCCGAAACTCTCATGGGAAACCCCCCTGCAACCCTAATAGATTATAAAGTGGAAGATAATGGATGGATGGAGGAAACCAGAGAACCCAGAGGAAACCCACACGGACATGGGGAGAACATGTAAACTCCACCCAGATGGGGGTTGGAACCGGGAATGCCCAGTGCTAAGGAGAACATGCCAAACCACTAAACCACCGTGCCACACATATTCCAAACATATAATAACATAATAAATACTCACCGGCCATTTTATTAGGCACACCTCCTGATCATATCGATTTTATAGATCTTTGTAGTTCATCTGTTTGTCAGCATAATTTGTTAGTCCGCTTTAGTATGTTCTTCAATGATAAGGACCCCCCCCCCACAGGGGACAGGTATTATTAGGGTGGTGGATAATTCTCAGTACTAAGTGATACTGCCATGATAGTGATGAGAGTGTGTGTGTTGCGCTGGTACGAGAGGATCAGACACAACAGTGCTGCTGGACAGAGAACCGTACACCATTCAGAACATACAGGTGTCTGAGCCACACCTGCCATCATCCACCACCCTAATAAAACATGATGTGGGGGTTTGGAGGGCATGGGACTAAGAGTCTACAATGAGTTGAAAAAACAAGGAACTGGACCTAATAAAACGGCCGATATACGAGATACATAATCTACGATAATATCCTACGATAATCGTCATGTTAACGAAGCAAGAGCAGATGTTTTCGAGTGGGGAAAAAAAAAAAAAACAATGAAAATGCCTTGACTCGACTCCTGCCAACTCCGCTGTCAGCAAAGTATCTATTGGCTGTTCTAAAAGTTTCTAAATGATGTCATTATCTAATTTGCATAATATTCAACTCGCATGTTCAGGAAATAAACATTGTGGGATGGAATAAGTGAGTTTAAAAAAAAAAAAAAAAAAGCACGCTACATACTAGGGGTGAGCTGCAATATTCGCTGATTCGACAATTCGATTCGGAGAACCGTAGTCGACTATGAACCTCATAGTCGAATGTACCATTTTGACCACATGGGGGTGCCCATGGCTGCTGCTAAGCATTAGTTTTTACATGAAATGTCTTTGTTTTCGTTATATATATAGCCTTTTGTCAAATAAAATCATCCTAATTTCTAGTTTTTTTTTAGGTTTTTCCTTTGAAGTGGAAAAAAGTCCAGAACGGAGATCCCATTTACGGTGCTCTAGAAAAACAAGTAAAATATTTTAAAAAATCTTTTTTAAAAAACACGCTTATAGCGCCATCTTGTGGTGACATTTTAGCTGATTCGACTATCAGTCGACTATAGGGAAAATGTGACGAATCAGATTTGACTATGAAAATCCTTTGTTGAATACACCTCTACTACATACGTTAAAACAATAAATAAACTTGAATAAAATAAAAATTTGTTGTCTTTGAAATAAGCCGTCAGTTTTTAAAATAACTGAACAACTCTGCTCATTATCATTATTTATTTTTATGACATAAATCAATATAAGGTACATAGCTATATGTTTATCTTTTTACGTAGACACACCGTAGACGAGGTGTGAGTGTGTGAAACAGTAAGGTCCTGTTAATGCGTTTATATTTCTGTAATTAGGGGGCGGATGTGGTGTCTGCTGACTGTGAGACTGAGCGCTGAGTTGTGGAACAAGGTTCTCGGCAGAACCCACTGCATTGAAGAACGTGTGTTCACATCGGTCTCCAAATGTTGCCAGGTAGCCAACAGTGAATGGGTGGTCATCGCATGGCCATCACACACAATCACCCCACATACCCGGCCACCCACCCAGCGTGGATTATAGCAAATTGATGGATATAAATTTTTTTTACAGAATGTAGTATAATAAGACTTTTACAATCAGATTTTTTTAAAATAAAGAAAAATATCGTTTATTAATCGCAGACAAAAATATTGCGATATGGTTTGATAATATCGCACAGCCCTGGTGTGTATTATATAATGGTTTTGTATTAGAAACTCCACTGAGCTGCTGCTCGCCTGCGTGTTTGCAGGTAAACAAACCGAGATCCACAAATGCAGAACTTTTATTTTGAGCATCTGATAATACAATTAACCAAAACACAAGCCCTCATGACGCAACAACCCTTATTATGGGCTGTTCATAGAATACCTTAAAATAGAATAAAAGTAACAGCACACACAAAAAATTATCAAAAGCTACTAATCAGAGGATACATACAGGCCTTGACTGAAACAGTACCACAGTAAACTGCCCTGTTTAAGATGAGGAGGGGGGTCCCACTGTACGCATGGGGGTATTGAATCTTAATTATGTTTTACACTTTGTTTGGTTATTGCTGTACTGAACCATATGACTAATTTTAAATACTACTGTATATTCTAGTACATATAAAATGGTGGGATCCTAAATATATATCACTGCTTAAAAAAATATTTTAAACAATGCAGATGAATAATTAAGAGTTTTATAGACGGTGGAACTGTGGTATGTACAGATACATCATAAAAAAAGAACCTGAACGGAACAAGAAAGGAAGAGTGTGATGTTGGTCCTTGCAATGCGGCAATGCGCCTGTGTGTCTGAGGTCCCAGCCTTGTCTTTGGTCCGTGAACACAATGTCAGTGAGGACACGCCCGAAAACAAACCAAAGGAACGCGATGTAATGATGATGATGCAAGACAAGACAGCAGACGGCCTGCGGTGATGTCATAAATTAACTGAAAAGGAAAACAAAATCGAAAAAAGGGAACAAAATGAATGACAGAAAATAAGATAAATGAAAATGTTATGGATTCATGCAGAACACACACACACACACACACACACACACACACACACCTCACTGTAAACATCACACACACGGCATCCATCATCATTAAACACTACACAAATAAAGCATGAAGTAAAGACATCTGACCATCACACCAGTTCAAAGTTGGGACACCATGTTCTCAGTTCCTCTTACCATAAAGATGGACTTTGTAGTTCTACAATTCTATTCTGTAGTCCATCTGTTTGTGGACAACGGTACACTCTGTGTTCTGTTCTCTAATGGTCAAGACCCCAATAGTACCACAGTAGGCGGTGCATTTATTGGGTGCATTATTCCTATCCCAGCAGTCTCACTGAGGTGTTTAAATGAAACTCCTGCAGCACTGCTGCACTAAAACCCCCTCACCACATCAGTGTAACTGCAGAACCGATAATAACAATCCATCCATTATCTTCCGCTTGTCCAGGGTTCGGGTTGCGGGGGCAGCAACTGAAGTAGGGAGACCCAGACCTTCCTCGCGCCAGCCACCTTCACCAGTTTGACCGGGGGAACCCCGAGGCGTCCCCAGACCAGCTGAGAGATCTAACCCCTCCAGCGTGTCTTCCCCACGGTCTCCTCCCAGCTGGACTTGCCTGAAACACCTGCCTAGAGAGGCGCCCAGGAGGCATCCTTACCAGATGCCCCAATCACCTCAACTGGCTCCTTTCGATGTGGAGGAGTAGCAGTTCTACTTCGAGTCTCTCACGGATGACCGAGCTTCTCACCCCGTCTCTAAGGGAGAGCCCAGCCACCCTGCGGAGAGAACCTGTTTTGGCCGCTTGTATTCACGATCTTGTTCTTTTGGCCATTACCCAAAGCTCATGACCATAGGGGTAGGTGAGGGTTGGAACGTAGATCGACAGGTAAATCGAAAGCCTTGCCTTATGGCTCAGCTCCTTCACCACAACAGACCGGAATGGGGTCCGCATCAGTGCTGACCCCGCCCCCATCCGCCTGTCAAACTACAAAAAGAAAACTACAAAGTCCATCTTTATGGTGTGGTCAAACCTTTGAGATGGGCTCATATGCACACACACAGCACTAAAGCTCAGCCATGCTACATGGGTCCTGCCAACGGGTCCAAAACTTGAAGGGGTACAGCAGCAATGATGCAGCGTCTAAAAAGCCATGTGGTTAAAGAGGCCATACACGGAAACTCAAACTGATGAGCTGTGTGTGAAATGAAACTTCCTATTTTTACGCAACATGTCTTATTATTGAACCTGCCTTTATGTCAAAATGACTAAACCATCAGATGTTCAACAACAGTGAAGTAACGCTTTGAATTACATAAACGATATGATGCCTTCGCAAAATATGTTTAACAAGCTGTAGGCTGTAAGTCAGTGGAGGGGGAATTATCCTAACGACCACATGAGATAATCAGTACGACACTGAGCTGACGTACAGGGAAAAACTATACAACTGTCTGCATGAGTGAGACATGCAATACACTGCAGGAGATGGAACTCTATATTAATGTCACACTATAAACCATCTAACTGCGTTAAACACGAGGCTTTGAATCAGGAAGCGTGTTAAGTGCTTTAGATCCTGAAGTCATGCAAACAGCATTGAGATGCATTATGTTTGTAGAACCTGCATCGCTGCTCTTAAAGGCAACAGAACATGCCCGTCTCCCTCTAGAGGCTGATAGAGGTTTGACACAATGAATACACCCTCAAGGACTACATTTAAGGTGCAGGTGGAGCCCTGCACTCAATAATAATAATAATAATAAGGGTAGCACGTTGGCTGATCGCTTTGCACGTCCACATCTCAGAGCTGGGGATCCAGGTTGGAATCCCGATCTGGGTGGAGTTTGCATGTTCTCCCCACGTCCATGTGGGTTTCCTCCGGGTTCTCCAGTTTCCTCCCACAGTCCAAAGACATTGATTTAAGGTGAAGAGGGTGCTCTAAAGTGCACCATCTAAATTGAACCTATATATCCATCCATCATCTTCCACTTTATCCTCTATTAGGGTCGCTGTGGGGGGGGGGGACGTCTCGGGTGCTGGGCAGATACACCCAGGACAGGGCACAATCTATCGCTGGGCACACACTCACTCACACAGACACACTCTATATGGGGCAATTTGGAGAACTCAATTGACTTGATCCAGGTTTTTGGACTGTGGGAGGAAACCGGAGGAAGGAGGAAACCCACGCGGACATGGGAAGAACATGGAAACTCCGCTGAGAGGGGAACGTGCTAACCACTAGTAACCACCTCAGTCATGCTGTCATTAATTGCAGACCTAATTAAAGCCCTTAAGACACATTAAGCACTTACTTCTTCTTGTCCTTTTCTTTCTTAAGCGGCTGACTGAGGGAAAGTGTCTCGGCGGCCATTTTTCTCCTGTTGAAAGCGTTCATCTCCTCCTCCAGGTCTCGTCTCTTCTCCTCCACCTTCTTCTTCTCGTCCTGATGCATGCGTTTCAGCTGCTCGAACTTCTCATGAAGCTACAAAGGCAAGAAACACAGAAGGCGTTGTAGTCAGTGATGAAGTTAAGTGAGCTAATTTATCTACTGTGCTTACACACAAAGAAATTAGTCCTCCATGTTTAACCCAAACAAACAGACTCTGTTAGAAGTGAGCACATGGTCCAAGCGCGGTGGGCAACCGTGTACTCTGTGCCAAGCAAATTGGGGTTAGGGCACACAATGATGCTCAAGGGCACTTCAGCCAGGGTACTTGGTGGGATCAGGAATCAAACCAGGGACTTTTAGGTGGTACCTTGGCTGGTTCCTTAACCACAAGCCCACAAATGCATTCACTGAAAGAACCATCCATCCATCATCTTCCGCTTGATCCTCTACACCCAGGACAGGATGCCAATCAATCACTAGGCACACACTCTCACAAACACACTCTATATGGGGCAATTTGGAGAACTCAATTGACTTGAGCCATGTTTTTGGACTGTGGGAGGTACCAGGAGAACCTGGAGGAAACCCATGCGGACACGGGGAGAACATGGAAACTCCACCCAGATGGGGATTCAAACCGGGAATCCCTAGCGCTGAGAGGAGAATGTGAGAACCACTAAGCCACCTATATGATCATCCATCCATTATCTTCCCCTTTATCCTATATTAGGGTCGCGGGGGGGTTCCCCATGCCCATCCAGGGGAGAACGTTTCGGGTGCTGGGCAGATACACCCAGGACAGGATGCCAATCTATCACTGGGCACACACTCACTCACACAGACACACTCTATATGGGGCAATTTAGAGAATTCAATTGACCTTGATCCATGTTTTTGGACTGTCAATGGTCAATGTCAATATAGATTTTGTTTGCTATAGAGTTGATCCATGTTTTTGGACTGTGGGAGGAAACCGGAGAACCCGGAGGAAACCCACGTGGACACGCCACCCAGATGGGGATTTGAACCGGGAATCCCTAGCGCTGAGAGGAGAACATGCTAAACCACTAAGCCACCGTGCCGCCCTTCTGTATAATCAGTGAAGCTAAATAAACAACAGACAGTGGGTACAGACCTAATAAAATGGCCGGTGAGTGTGTGAGTTGAGAGGTGAAAGGCTAGTTTACAGTGGGGCTGCCACAAAAAACAAAGATTATTAAATAGCAGGAATATTAATAAACAGAGTATTCAAAGGGCCACAGCTGCACCTGCAGCGGCGTTCTAATGCATGCACCTCTAACATTATACATCAGAATAATGATGAAAACCAGTCCCGTGTTCCGCTGTTATTCATCTTAACCCCTCAGCTGTTTTTATTATTATTATTATTATTTTATGTGGGTTAATCTCAGATGAGCTCGACGTCACTCACTTCTCTCTCCTTCTCCTTTAATTCGGCCTCCGTCTCCTTCACCTTACTGACGAACATCTGCCTCATCTCCTCCTCCTTATGTTGCAGATCAGTCAGGAACTCCTTCCTCTTGGCCTCATAGGTCTCCTGCAGACTGCGGTGTATATATATATACACACACACACACACACATCAGAACACTGGTTTCTTGAAAGTTTGTGTATTCATTTTGGAGTCAGGTGAACCAGATTAAAGGTGAACCTGAACGGCTGACTGTCTGGATCGGTGTCTTTGAAGCCCATCTCTTCCAGCTTGCAGCGTCTATACAGCTCGTAGTGTCGGGTGTGAGTCTGCTCCCGAAGGTCCTCCATGTTCACACGAATCAGCATTTCACGCAGCTTTACAAAGTCACAGTGACTTTCGTTCTCCACTGTGGGAGGAGACACACACACACACACACACACACACAGGATTAGTAACGCAGCTTCGGTTGTGTTTTTAGTCTATAGACTGAGAACAGTTCCATCACAGACGACTCCAAACCCTCCGAAGTTCATTACTGCAGCTTGGTTGCACGATCAGATCAAGTTCAAGTTCAAGTTATTTATTTATAGAGTGTTTTTTACAACAGTACATTGTCACAAAGCAGCTTTACGGAATGAAAAGCCTCTAAAAACCCAAAGAGCAAGCCAAAGCGACAGTGGCAAGAAAAATGTTGTTATTTAAGGAAGAAACCTTGGGAGGACCAAGACTCAGGGGGGACTCATCCTCCTTGAGCGGCCAGGCAGCAACAACAGTGTAGGACAGCCATGTACAGATAGTAAACAAATGGAAAAACTAACAACTGGAAAACTATATGTGAGTCCATTAGGGGGCGTCCTGCAGGACCGCCTTGTCAGGTTCCATCCAGTATTTGTCAGATCATAATGTGGTGACCTACAGCCGGTAAAAATCCTAAATGTGCAGCAGAACTCTCCATGAATCAAAGACCACTTCCTTTACAGATCCATTCATCCATTATCCTCCACTTTATCCTCTATTAGGGTCGTGGGGGGGTTCCCCATGCCCATCCAGGGGAGAACATTTTGGGCGCTGGGCAGATACACCCAGAACAAGGGGGGGGCAATCTATCACTGGTCACACACTCACTCACACAGACACACTCTATATGGGGCAATTTGGAGAATTCAATTGACCTTGATCCATGTTTTTGGACTGTGGGAGGAAACCGGACAACCCGAAGGACAACCACGTGGACACGGGGAGAACGTGGAAACTCCACCCAGATGGGCATTCGAACCTGGAATCACTAGGGCTGAGATGGTCGCGGTGGGGTTCCCCATGCCCATCCAGGGGAGAACGTTTCGGGTGCTGGGCAGATACACCCAGGACAGGGTGGCAATCTATCGCTGTGCACACACTCACACTCTATATGGGGCAATTTGGAGAGTTCAATTGACTTGAGCCATGTTTTTGGACTGTGGGAGGAAACCGGAGAACCTGGAAAAAACCCACGTGGACACGGGGAAACTCCACCCAACATGGAAACTCCACCCAAATGGGGATTCGAACCAGGAATCCATAGCGCTGAAAGGCGAACGTGCTAAACCACTAAGCCACTGTGCCGCCTTCCTTTAGAGATCAAAAAATAAATAAATAAAACTAAACAGCCGGCGTGTTAACGCAGCGCAGCTTCAAGACAGGAAGTGAATGAACGGCACAGGAATGAACACCACCCAGCTGAAGCATCAGAACGCTTTCCTGTCCTGCATTCCTGCAGTTGGACCCGTTCCATCGCAAACATCCAACGAGGACGAACCAAAACCTTCCCAGTGACTGATAACGTTACATTACAGAGATCCATCTATTATCTTCCGCTTTGTCCTCTATTAGGGTTGCTGGGGGGGGGGGGGGTTCCCCATGCCCATCCAGGGGAGAACATTTCGGGCACTGGGCAGATACACCCAGGACAGGACGCCAATCTATCGCTGGGCACACACTCACACAGACACACTCTATATGGGGCAATTTGGAGAACTCAAATCACTTGATCCATGTTTTTGGACTGTGGGAGGAAAACGGAGGAAACCCACGCGGACACGGGGAAAACATGGAGACTCCACCCAGACTGGGATTCGAACCGGGAATACCCAGCGCTAAAAGGCAAATGTGCTAAACCACCAAGCCACCGTGCCACCCATCCAGGGGAGAACCGTGCCCATCCAGGGGAGAACGTTTCGGGCACTGGGCAGATACACCCAGGACAGGACGCCAATCTATCGCTGGGCACACACTCACACTCTATATGGGGCAATTTGGAGAACTCAATTCACTTAATCCATGTTTTTGGACTGTGGGAGGAAAACGGAGGAAACCCACGCAGACACAGGGAGAACATTCAAACTCCACCCAGATTGAGATTCGAACCGGGAATCCCAAGCGCTGAGAGGAGAACATGCTAAACCACTAAGCCACCGTGGCACCCATTACAGCGATAACCTTTAATTACAATTTTTATTCAGAGGCCTCAGTGCAAATGAAATTAATGACCCAATCCGTTGAGCTCTTTGAATGAGCAGAATAACGTGCGCTCAGGTCATGTTTACATCAGAATGTCCAGTGGGTGGAGTGGGAACTTTCTAAGGTTCGAGTCCCTTTGTGAGCTTTAGACGTCACTCCGGATGCAGTGAAACATTCAGTGAGGGACTCCATTCTGGGCATCCACACTGTATTTATTGGCAAATCCTTGTGTCTGTGCTATCAGATGCAGCGGGGGGAGATGCTGGTGCAGCTCAACATGACACCGGAGTGGAATTAAAAACAGGTCTAATGTTACAGAGAATAAGCACAGACAGCACATAGAGGAAGACGTG
Organism: Corydoras sp. C115; assembly: GCA_019802505.1. Classification (NCBI taxonomy): domain Eukaryota; kingdom Metazoa; phylum Chordata; class Actinopteri; order Siluriformes; family Callichthyidae; genus Corydoras; species Corydoras sp. C115. The sequence continues at coordinate 747,188 of JAFMOC010000329.1, read as the reverse complement.
GAACCAGATGGTCCGACTCTTCCTCACTCTAAACTACAAAGTGACTAGGCAGAGCAAGACACCACAGTGAGATGCCTCAGAGGTTCGATTGAGGACTTTGTTGGCTGTAGAGCCGCGGGGAGCTCTGTGGATGGCTGATTTAGGAGAGGTTAATGAGGTCAAACCCCTCATACAGAACATCACTCCTGAATGAAGGATAGAACAGAACCGCTTAGTACCAAATATAATGTACAAGTCTTCTAATTAACATTACAAACTTAGTTCAGTACCTCCAATGCAGGGAGAACGTTTCAATGCACCCCATGTATTGCTTGGAACACACACACACGATTCAAAGAAGATTCATAGTCCTGGCAATTCTGAATCGATTCACAATGCCCAAGAATGCCCAAAGAATAAAAAAAAAAAAAAAAAAAAAAAGTGATAAGTTTTATTTGTTGCCGCCCCCTCCCGAGCGTACTGCATATCGCATTATGGATCCGCTCGGCCACCGTACAGCACGCTTGTTAACCAGCCCGAATTGTACTTCGCTAGCATGCTAGTTCATGCTAGCGGGAAGCATGGAGCAGGGGGAGAGCGCAAATCGACCTGTCGGCGCTAAAAGCCAGTGTTTACAATGATGCAAAAAGATTGGGTAAAGGAAAGAACCTTAAAGCATTGTTAAATAAATGTTCTATTTGTTTACATCGTCGTTTCATCTTGTCAATCACATCATTTAAACTAAATTTTAAGAGCATTTGAAATGGGGGGGGAGAGAACAAAAAAAAAAAAAAAAAAAAAAAAAAAAAAAAAAATTCAGAATCAAAAGTTGATTCTGAATCGGATTGTGACCTCAAAAATCGGAATCGAATCGCCAGACACAGAGATTCACATCCCTAGTCAATTCACCTTAAATCTATGTTTTTGGACTGTGGAAGGAAACCATAGGCTTTGGAGTAAACCCACATGGAAAACATGTAAGATCCACCCAAAATGGGATTCAAACCTGGATCTCCAGCACTGGCACGTCACGGACTCGGATGGTTATCAGACATTACCGTCGATCAGACCATCATAGATTTAGATATTGTTTATAAAATTCCAGAAAACAAAAAGCCCTGATGCACAGTTCCTCTTAAGGTTAGTAAGGTGCAGTAAAACTGTTAAAACCTGAAATCTACTCAAATTAAACTGGGACTGAGGTCGGGAGGGACGTAAACCAGAATGTCTCTGATATTAGAGGCAAAAGAGGCCCGAACAGAGCGAACAGGATACAGAGCACAGGAAACAGGATGTGGATCTAAACAAAGTTTACAGAGGGTTTAAGTGAGAGTGGAAGCCATACGTAATGAAGCTTAGTGTGAGGGGCTGATACAAACGAGACCACACCATCAGAGAGATAATGAACTAATGACAGGGAACATGAGGAGGCCAAACAGAATGCGGGGTGTTTACATTTACATTACATTTAATTATTTAGCAGACGCTTTAATCCAAAGCAACTTTGAAATGAGAACATCACAGTTCAGAAGTTATGAAGAAAACCAACTATACTGTAAAATCATCAAACCTGATTGTTATTTGATGCTGCAATCCCCCCCCCCTTTTTTATTTTATTTTTTTTACAACAGGTGTTTGTTAAAAAGATGCGTCTTCAGTAGTTTCTGAAAACTGCTTAGTGATTCTGCCTTATGGCCAGGGTTGGGAAGATGGTGGTTCTTCCACCATTTTGCAGTGGAGAACGCCATGGAGTGAAAATGAGCTCCTCGGTGAGGTGAAACTATCAATCTGAAGGTTGGCGGTTCAAATCCCAGGTCCACTGAAGTTACCAATGTGGGTCCTTAAGCAAGGCCCTTAACCCTCATTGCTGGAGGGATGTTTTGATGAACCCTGTGCTCACCGTCTTAGCGTCTGCTAAATGACCAAAATGTAAAATGTAATGTAGAGGAGACAATCATCACTGGAGCGAAGTGAACGAGCCGGAGTGTATTTTGAAAAGATAGAGTGAATGTAGGAGGGAGAAGATCCAGAAATGGTCCTGTAGGCCAGAGTCAGTGACTTGTACTGAGATTTATTAAAATAAATCTCTTTAGTTTTAACATGGAAACCGCAGACGCCTCACTTCAATAGGTGGCTTTAGATGTTATTCATAATAATTCACATAAAACCATTTAACAGATGCTTTTATCCAAAGTGACTACTGGTCAGTATGTTAAGGAGGAATCCGCTGATCTGGGTTCCATACAAATGGATCATCTGCATTGCACCAAAACTAAATCACATCGACCCCTCTGGAATGTATGGGGGCATTGAAGAACCTGGAGGTGCCCTAAACTGATACCAACCCTGCCCGGTTATCATGTATTGTATTGATACATTACTGGTACACATGCATATATCTTTAGTGTGTACACTCATGTATGTGTTTTTCAATATACAGATGACATATCTATTTTTCATTATGTTATTTATCTATTAGTTATTTATTTATTTATTCAGTGTCTTCTCATTATTAAAAATCTAACTATTATTACTATTAAATTTGTTTAAATATTTACTATTTATTTAGTTATACTGCTTCTCTATCCCCCCCACCATCATCCTGTTGATTAAACTGCTTTAAATGTTTGTGTTGATTTGTATTTCCTAATGTGTCTGTATCATTATTGTGTGTATTGTTTTTTTTAAACTTAATTAAAAAAAATATATTAAAAAATCTCGAGTATCTAAAGTATTAAAAGTTTACTCTCATTTCATTTATTATGTATTTATTCTTTAAAACCGGACTAGAGCTGTAAGTGATGTTGAATACTGTCAGAGTGGGATGGTCCCAAACAAGTGTGAACTAAAAGTGCAGCGCTCAAAGCCATAAACAGCGAGAAACTGACAGTGAGACTGGGAAAAAAAAAAAAAAAAAAAAAAAAAAATCGAATCCGTACATTTACAAACCTGATCTTACAGCTCTCAGTTAAAACGACAGTGTTCTCAATCACAAAATGTCAGTTATTGGTTATGGATTCCATTTTTCCATCCATCCATTATCTTCCGCTTTATCCTCTATTAGGGTCGCAGGGTCGTGAACTTGGGGAGAACATGCAAACTCCACCTAGATTTGGGATTGGAACCAGGAATCCCTAGCGTTGAGGGGAGAACATGCTAAACCACTAAGCCAATGTGCCACCCGTAACACAACACGTCCATTACCTTCCGCTTTATCCTTATTTGGGTCACAGGGGGGTTCCCCATGTCCATCCAGGGGAACGTTCGGGAGCTGGGCAGATACACCCAGGACAGGACACCAATCTATCGCTGGGCACACACTCATACACACATACACACTCTATATGGGGCAATTTGGAGAATTCAATTGACCTTAATCCATGTTTTTGGACTGTGGGAGGAAACCGGAGAACCCGGAGGAAACCCACACAGACACGGGGAGGACATGGAAACTTTACGCAGATTGGGATTGGAACCAGGAATCTGTAGTAGAGGCAAAATGTGCAAACCAGTAAGCCACCGTGCTGCCCGTATTCTATTTTTTTGGTTCTCGAAATTTTAGAATCTATTTTGATGCCATAAACCCCCAAAGGATTTTGAAACATCTGAACTGAGGGAACCATAAAGATCTTTCCACCGCTGATTAGTTAATACTGTAACGAAGGTCCACAAATGATGCAACAGCACTGAATCATAGACCTCACTCGATTGTATAATATGCATGTAAAATGCTGAATGCTCCACATGCAGAAATCTTGGGAGGAAAAAAAAAGAAATCACGGGAAGGGAATCAAGGGAAAAGGGAGGGTCGTTTTTGGAATGATCATTTTTGGATGTCCTGATCCAGCTGGAGAAATCACAGGCATGGGAAAATTTCCCAGAACCCTCACAGTCATGGCGGGTCAGTGTACGGTGCAGCAGATGGCCATAAAAGGTCAGTTTCCTGACCACTATTATTAGAAAAAAAATGTATTTCCACTTTTTCCTTTGAACTACATGTGTATTATTCTTTTTTTAATAAAAGTTTGACCACGCCCCCTTCTTTCCTCATTCTCCGTTTCCTCCAATAACTATATAGATGGACGTTGTAGTTCTACAATTACAGACTGTAGTCCATCTGTGATCTTTGTTGTTGTTGGTTCTCTGTTGGTCAGGAGCATCACAGAACAGGCATCATTTGGGTGGTGCATTGTTGATTGTGAGTTCTGCAGTGACATGGATGTGGTGGGGCGGGGTTTAGTGCAGTAGTGCTGCTGTAGTTTCATTTAAACACCTTAGTGACACTGCTGGGATAGGACTAATGCACCGAGCACATAATCCCTGCTCTGTGGTGATACTAATGGGGTTCTGAGCATTAGAACAGAGTACACAGTACGTACTGTAGTCCACACACAGATGGTCTGGAATTGTAACAGTCTCTCTAATATGTTAGGAATAATTATTATTAATAGTTTCCTTATCCTAAACATTAACACCGAGCGTAAACACTGCAACCCTGACGCACTGATCACTCTGAGACGGAGAAAATCGTTTTTTTACATGAAAGTCATTGTGAAAATAACCATAATGTCTCCCTTGGGTAGTGACCACGTTGGATAATAGGTTCATGCTCAGGTTCATGGTTTAAGTTGATATACGGTTCTTTAATCTTTTTTCCAGAATGAAAATAATATCGGGCGGCATGGTGGCTTAGTGGTTAGCACGTTCGCCTCTCAGCACAAGGGATTCCCGGTTCGAATCCCAATCTGGGTGGAGTTTTCATGTTCTCCCCGTGTTCGTGTGGGTTTTCTCCGGGTTCTCCGGTTTCCTCCCACAGTCCAAAAACATGGATCAAGATCAATTGAATTCTCCAAATTGCCCCATATATGTGTATGTGTGAGTGAGTGTGTGCCAAGCGATGGATTGGCGCCCTGTCCTGGGTCTATCTGCCCAGCGCCCGAGACGTTCTCCCCTGGATGGGCATGGGGAACCCCACCGCGACCCTAATAGAGGATAAAGCGGGAGATAATGAATGAATGAAAGATCAATTGAATTCTCCAAATTGCCCCATATAGAGTGTGTTTGTGTGAGTGAGTGTGTGCCCAGCGATAGATTGGCGCCCTGTCCTGGTTGTATCTGCCCAGCGCCCGAAACGTTCTCCCCTGGATGGGCATGGGGAACCCCCCCACGACCCAAATATAGGATGAAGCGGAAGACAATGGACGGTTGGATGGAAAATAAAATCCGGTCTCAGGACGACCTTAAGCTGTTTTTGGGACTACTTTTAGTTAATTACCATGCCATATCATAAATCTGTAAAGCCAGCTTCTTGTGCAAATTAATCTAACTTAATCTATTTAAAATCCTCCTTTTAAACTGTGAATCCTCCTTACCTTGGACCACACCCCAGGGGTACTGTCTGGCCCTCACGCTCTTGTTCCCGACTTTGACTTCCTCCACGCTGCCCACTACAGCAAACGGAAGATGAGCCTGTAAACATAAAACAAAGTTACTGCAAACTGATGCTCTGATTCTCAAATACATGATGTACAATATGGAGACTGTGGATGTTTTTGGTTAGAAAACGCAGCTTGATTCAGAGCGCGTCACTGTGTCTTTGCTATTGTAACGACAGGAAACGCAAAAAAAGTACATGTACTAGACGTGTGGTAGCTCAGTGGTTAGGGTGTTGGGCTGTCAATCAAAAGGTTGTGGCTTTAAAACACAGGTCCACTGAAGTTACCAATGTGGGGCCAAAAGCAAGGCCCTTAACCGTCAGTGTGGCCTTATTGCTCGAAGGATGATGTGGTCAACCCTGTGGGGTGCCCATCTAGGGGAGAACGTTTCGGCGCTGGGCAGACACACCCATGACAGGACGGCAATCTATCAGGCGCTGGGCGCACACACACACACCCTCACACAGATACACACACAAACACACTCTATATAGGGCAGTTTGGAGAATTCAATTGACCTTGATCCACGTTTTTGGGACTGTGGAAGGAAACCGGAGAACCCGGAGGAAACCCACGTGGACACGTGGAGAACATGGAAACTCCACCCAGATTGGGATTGAAACCAGGAATCCCCAGTGCTGAGAGGAGAACATGTTAACCACTAAGATACCGTGCCGCCCGTAACACAACACGTCCATCCATCCATTATCTTTCTGCTTCATCCTCTATTAGGGTCGGGGGGGTGTCCCCATGCCCATCCAGGGGAGAACGTTTCAGGCGCTGGGCAGATACACCCAGGACAGGGTGCCAATCCATCGCTCTGCACACACTCACACAGCCACTCTATATGGGGCAATTTGAAGAATTCTATTCACCATGATCCATGTTTTTGGACTATGGGAGGAAACCGGAGAACCCGGAGGAAACCCACGCGGACACAGGGAGAACATGGAAACTCCACCCAGATTGGGATTCGAACTGGGAATCCCTAGCGCTGAGAGGAGAACATGCTAAACCACTAAGCCACCGTGCCGCAACACGCATTTTACACAAGAATTCAACACATTGTTACAAACCTTCTCTTAGTTTTCTCGTTGGCAGCGTTTAAAATAGTATCCCTCAAACTACTCGCATATTGACTGAACCAAAAACATGTCGAAAACATGAGTCGAAAACATGTGACCAACATCAATTTCCTCTCATGCAAAAGATGACCGGAGGGCGCATTGCTTCCGCCAAACATTCAGTACTGCACCGTACACAGTATAGAACCTCACACACAGCCCATGTTCTGTCCTGCTGGACATAACCATGACCCGACATGACCATGTGGTTTCAGGTCTCTTTTTAATATTAAACAGAACGCATTAGTTCTACTGTCTACAGGAAGCTCAGCATGACGTTGGAAGAGGATGTGTTTCAAGGTAAATAAGGCAAGTAGAAGTCTGCTTTATTATTAGTACACATGAGTAAGCACGCAAGTATAAGTTTTTCTTCAAAGATTTTTAAGTTTAAGGAAGCGCGGCACGGTGGCTTAGTTTGCCTCTCAGCGCTAGGGATTCCCGGTTCGAATCGCCATCTGGGTGGAGTTTGCATGTCCTCCCCGTGTCCGCGTGGGTTTCCTCTGGGTTCTCCGGTTTCCTCCCACAGTCCTGCATCGGAGGTCCTGAATTAAGTTTGTAATGTTAATTAGAAGACTTAAACAGTACAGTACTAAGAGGTTCTGGGCTTAGTTATTTAGCATGTTATTTAGCATGGGGCGCGGTAGCTCAGTGGTTAGGGTGTTGGGTTATCATTCTGAAGGTTGGGGGTTCAAATCCCAGGTCCACTGAAGTTACTGATGTGGGTCCTTGAGCAAGGCCCTTAACCCTAATTGCTCCAGGGATGTTGTGATAAACCCTGTGCTCACCTTGTAAGTCACTTTGGATAAAAGTGTCTGCTAAATGACCCAATGAGCATGTTCTCCTCTCAGCGCTAGGGATTCCCGATTCGGATCCCAATCTGGATGGAGCTTCCATGTTCTCCCCGTGTCCGCATGGGTTTTCTCCGGGTTCTCCGGTTTCCTCCCACAGTTTGAAAACATGGATTAAGGTGAAAGAATGCTCCAAATTGCCCTATATGGAGTGTGTGTGAGAGTAAGTGTGAGCCTAGTGATAGATTGGCACCCTATCCTGGGTGTATCTGCCCAGCGCCTGGGGCATAGGGAACCCCCCCACGGACCTAATAGAGGATAAAGCAGTAGATAACGGAGGGATGGAAGTTTAAGGAATTTATTAATACAGCGCTTTTTACAACAGTACATCGTCACAAAGCAGCTTATAAACCTTTAAACCCCCAAAGAGCAAGCCGAAGAGACAGCTGCAAGACAAAACTCCCTGTTGTGCTTTTACTTAAGGAAGAAACCTTTTGAGGACCGAGGCTCAGTGGGGGACTCATCCTCCTTGAGCGGAGGGGCAGCATCAACAGTGTAGGACAGCCATGTACAGATTGTGTAGTGATCATGTGACCCGTATTTAACGACTAAAAACTATATACAGTAATTCGATTGAGGGTGTCCTGCAGGACTGCCAGATAAGCAGTCTGCTCCCATCAGGTTCTGAAGTGGAACTGCAGTCTCAGTAGATCGCACTAATGGTATTCATATTTTAAGTGTATCGTCATGACGAGACTTACGTTCATGGAGGAGTTGATCTCAGCCACCGCGTCGTCGTCCGTGGGGAACTGGTAGATCTGAACGCCGTTACTCACGAGCTCGCTCATGATTTTGATCTTGAACTTGTGCAGCTCGCTTTTTGAAATGGTGTCGGCTTTGGCAATGATGGGGATGATGTTCACCTGCAGAACAAAAGGAGAACATGAGCGCTGATGAAACCAGGGTTCGGAAGCTGATCCAACATTCACGAAGCTATTTAACACCATGTAATAAAAAATAATAAAAGACGGGGCAGAATGGTGGCCTAGTGGTTAGCATGTTCTCCTCTCAGCAGTGAGGATCCAGGTTCGAATCCTGATCTGGGTGAAGTTTTCATGCTCTGCATTAACGTGGGTTTCCTTCCACATTCCAAAAACATGGAATCAAGTTCAACTAAATTGCCCATATAGTCTGTGTGTGTGCCCAGCAATAGTTAGGCGCCCTGTCATGGGTGTATCTTCCCAGCGCCTGAAACGTTCTGCCCTGGATGGGCATGCACAACCATGTCTATTCATGGATCCCATGTAAATTAACTGCGATAAATTGCCCCCATATAGTGTTTGTCTAAGTGAGTGAGTAAGCGTATGCTCAGTGATGGATTGGCACCCCATGTTCTCTCCGTGTCCATGTGGGTTTCCTCCCACAGTCCAAAAACATGGATCAAGGTCAATTGAATTCTCCAAATTGCCCCATATAGAGTGTGTTGGTGTGTGTCTGTGTGAGTCCATGTGTGCCCAGCAATAGATTGGTGCCCTGCCCTGGGTGTATCTGCCCATGCCACGCCATGCCATGCCCCGACCCCCTTCGTGACCCTAGTACAGGAATAAGAGGAAGATAATGGATAGATGGATTGGTGCCCTGCCAGTACCTGAAATTTCCCCCTCCCCCCTGATCCTAGTAGTGGAAGATAATGAACACTACCATTACTACTACTACTACTACTAATAATAATAATAATAATAATAATTATTATTATTATTATAGCCTTGTATAACCTTTAAAACTTGTAGCATTTACATTCAGTCATTTAGCAGACACTTTTATCCAAAGCAACTTACAAATGAAAACATCACAAGTCAGTAGTTATGGAGAAAACCAGCTACACTGTAGAATCAAACATGATCGCCTTAGCAAACTGTAATTCCACACACATTGAAAATAAATTACAGAGCCTTCTACAAAATGTGTATTTTAAAAGCTGGAAATGTAAATGTTTTGCTTAGTGTAGCTAAGTTTATATATAAATAGTGCAGCACAAAACCAGCTGCTGGCAGACACATCCGGGGGTGCTGTTGGTTAGTGGTTACGGTGAGCACTTTCAGTCTGAAGTTCCAATAATGGTTACCAGTATGGACCACTGGGATCCAAACCCAAACCCATAACCAAATCTTTCCAGGGGCACTGACTCTGGTGTAGGTGTTCTGACCACAACTATCAAATTCGGATACTTATAAATGTATTGTACCGTCCTAAACAAAAGAATCAGACTCCTGCTTGTCCCATCGTTAAATACCTGTTAGACATCATATTTAACGTTATGCATCACAATAGCCTGTACATGTCTGAAACCTTGGGAACGTGTCTTTGAGAAATTGAGTCTCTTCAGTCTGAGAGAGACATGGTTTAATGAAGGACGCTTGCTGACGATCTGACGATGCTACCACCCCACATCAGAGCGAACATTAAAACCACGTAACGTGGTCGAGACCCTAATCCAGTACTTCCATGTAAAGATTTCTGATAATCTCGCAAACCAGTAGAGGATTTAAGGGATTCACAATGTTCTAAAGGCTCGGCCGCATGCAGAACGTCACGGGTACCATCTGTGCAGTGTGTGTAAAGCAACCTGAAAATCACACTTGCCAAGTCCAGTATTTCCACCCCACCGTGTCTCCCTCTCACTCATCACACCCGGTTATTCTGACACGACATTGAACGCAGGCAGCAAATTACAAATTGATCCACAGATTTTCAGATTCAGAATGGTGGAAGTGTATCGTCCTTCATGCTGCAGCGTGTGTTGGTCAATATTTTATCGACCAGCATCAACACACACATGTATATTTACACATACATTCACACACACACAATATATTATATATATATATATATATATATATATATATATATATATATATATATATATATATATATACACACACACACACACATACACACTCCATGTTCAGTTCCACTGTAAAGATGCATTTTAAAGTTCTACAATTCTATATGTTTGTTCTACAGTACAGTGTACTCTGTTCTTTAACGTCAGGACCCCAGTAGTACCGTCACAGAGCAGGTGGTCTATTATTTGGTGGGTGCATTTTTCCTATCCCAGCAGTCTCACCGAGGTGTTTAAATGTAGTGCACTGCTGCACTAAAACACCCTCACTGCATCAGTGTCACTGCAGAACTGACAATCAACAATCTACCACCCAAATGATACCTGATCTGTGATGGTTCTGACCAATAGAGAACAGAGGACTAACAACAACAAAGAACACAGATAGACTACAGTCTGGAATTATAAAACTACAAATTCCATCTATATGGTAAGTGGAGGAAATAGATAATGGAGTAAGAAGGGGGCGTGGCCAAACTTTGGACTGGCACTGTGCATATGTGTGTGTGTGTGTGTATATATATATATATATATATAGAGAGAGAGAGAGAGAGAGAGAGAGAGAGAGAGAGAGAGAGAGAGAGAGAGAGTGTAATATTTGAATTATACTAAACAAAGCCTTCCACGTCCTGAAGCAGCTCTTCATACCTTACTGTCCAGCTTCTTCATCGTGACTAAATCCAGCGATTTGAGCGAGTGGCCGGTGGGAGAAATGAAGTAGAGGCAGATGTGGATTCTAGTGTCGTGGCAGTTAAAAAGCGAGCGTTTGATTTTCAGCTCCTCCTGCAGGTAGTTTTCAAACTGTGTGTCGATGTAGTCCACAATGGGTTTGTAGCTGAAAACAAATAATAGTCAAAACATTAACAAACATTAGGAACATTAGGTGCCTTCAGCAAAAATACCTCTGCTGATGCACATGGACACATCGTCAGTGACGGTCCTGAAATCAGGCCTTTCAAACTCCTGCACCCTCACTCAGGTGACATAGTCGGGTTGAGCAGACCCTCAGTTTGTGTCCAGCTGTCCAATGAGCTACCACCATGCCATGGTTCTCCTCTCTGGAGCCACAGCCATCTTGAGGCCCCTCTCTGCTGCTTCAATAGAAGCGCTGGTGCAGCTTTCAAGCATCACACTCATTACAGTTATCTACAACTCCATCACTCAGCATTGTTTTTATGCCGCCTGCCCTTTCCCCCTCCAGTTCACCCGGATTTCCCAGCATGCATATCGTGTGAACCTCGAAGTTTCCGCTGACGGCGTTCCCGTTGGATACGTTTTTACTCTACATGGTGATCTCTCTTTAGCGGTCAGCACGCTGTGATGCAAGAACAACTCGCACAAGCTGTGCCTTTCACACACTTACATACTTTCTCTCGCTCTTTAACCCTTTAACTATATGCAGTCCCACAGCTGTAGAGCAATCCAAGAATTCCAAACGTCCCCCCCCCCCACCCCCCGTCCTTTTCCTTCCTGCCTGGTTTTTCTTATTAAAACGAGTCAAATCAGGGAAACTGTATCACAGCTGCATTCTTTAGGTCTTATATGTTCTATTTCCACATAAAGATGACAGAACTCTGGACGTTTGGAGTCTGAGGAACAGCAGGAGTTTATTTAACTACTTACTATAATAAGAAATCTGTCAGAGCTCATTACATCAGTGTTTCCCTGTTTGTTATGTAAATTAATGTTCTGGAATGTCAACACAGTAAATCATACACACACACACACACACACACACAAATGAGTTTGCATGATTTTATATAAATGTGTATATATATGTATGTGTGTGTGTGTATATGTATATATATATATATATATATATATATATATATATATATATATATATATATATATATATATACACATACATACACATACATACATACACACAAATATTATATATATATATATATATATAGCAAGAAAGAGACAGTAAAGTCAGCGAAAGAGCAAAACGAATGAGAGTTAAGGTGAGAGGGAGCAAGTGAGAGAAATTAAGTGTGAGAGTGAGACAGACAGAGGCAGTAATTTTAAACACATACTTATGCAATGTGCAAAATGTGAACAATGTGAGAGCGCTATAGCAAGAGCTAAAGAAAAGGAGAGTGGGAGGGAGCAAGCATGTGAGAGAGAGAGAGAGAGCAAGCATATGAGAGAAAGGACAATTAAGCATGCATGCACGAGAGAGAGAGCAAGAGAGCAAGCAGATGAGAGATAGAGGTACAGTGCGTCCTCATACTCTTATACTAGAGATGCAATGAATGTAGAAATATAATCCATTGATGTCTATATCAATCTAATAATAAAACTTACACATATTTGGGCCAACCAGTTTACACACAATCACACACATTCACAAACGTGTATAACATTTATATAAATACAGACACCAAGACTACACGTACGTGCAAGAAAGGATGTGAGCGTGTAAGACACTGTAGAATACATATATTGTAAAATTTATAAACAAAAAATTTTGTGTTTGTGGTATAAATATATGAAACACACACACACACACAAACAAGCTGAGTATGCGTGTTTGTGTGCATGGCAGACAATTTAATTTTAGCCTAGACAACTTCTCCTTTGTGTATGTGTGTAGGTGTATGATGTTTAAGGATGTTGACGGTACGAACATAAATATATAATGTGTTTAATGAACAACTAAACAAATATGTTTGTGCTTTATATAATCTGCAAGCTGCATGTTGTTTTAGTTTAAGCATAAATCTATTTGCATTTCATTTTATTAGTTTTAAATAATAATAACAAGGTATTATTTATTAAATAACCTTTAATCACCTAAGCTTCTACCTTGAATAGAAATCTCATTAAATTCTGACCTCTCCTCTTTGTTAATTTGGTCGCCGAAGCCCACGGTGTCGACGATGGTGAGTTTGAGGTGGACGTTGCTCTCCTGCAGGTCGTAGGTCTTCGGTCGCAGGTACACGCCGTTCTGATAGTGACTAGCCTCGTCGTTCTCAAACATGGTGTTAAAAAGGGTGTTCATCAGAGTGGATTTGCCGATACCGGTCTCTCCTGAACAAGAAAGAGAACATCCACCTCGATTTAGACTTTATAAACAATCTTTATTTACTGTATTGTATAGAGTTTGTGTTTTTCAATCAGCACTGTATAAAACTGTGTAAGAGCTGAATGCATTTAGGTGCTGATTTAGGGATCAGGCAGACCTACCCACACAGAGGATGTTAAAGCAGAAACCCTGCGACACCGATTTACTGACCAGCTGATCGGGCAGACTGTCGAAACCAACATGTCCACCCAGATTGAGGTTCCGCTTCTGTTCATTCTGCAAAACATCGATCGTGTCAATTAACAGAGAGAAGTCGAACGTGCATGGAGCTGGAGGAGGGTGGGGGTGATGGTTCAGACCCCATCTGCTCCAGTGACACATTATGCAGCACAATTTAATGAAGTCACAGACTGATTACCGATTCATTAAGCAATACAGCATTACAACAGAACCATACATCTCTGCGCAGTTGCCCCCATTGAAATTCCAGAAACTATAAAAGAGACTGACGCGCGAATTAATAACCTTCCCCCAATTTGCCAGCCAACTGCTTCCAAGCTCCACCCACAAAATCAGCCTGATAGCAGATGGTTCACTGAACCTTAAAACAAAACTGGTCTCTCAGGACAATATATTAAAATGTTTTGTCACATATATGGAGATAATGGAGACATGCGTCTAGACTTCCTAAAGCTGAACTGCTCATGCATGGGGAGGAGGAAACAGGAAAGGGAACGTAAGGGCCAAAAGTAAAAGATATGTACATATTAAAGAGTTTTTATATTCTGCATATATAATATGGTAACTTTAACGAATATAAAGGTTGGAGGTTTTTATCCCAAGTTACCACCAGGGTTCCCAACATGGGCTCTTTAGCAAAGCGCCTAACCTTTATTGCTCAAGGGTGCAAATAGAAAGGTTGATTAGAAAGTGGGGGTGCACAGACATAATTATAAGATGCTTTTCATTTATGTCAGTAGAATCTTCTTGTGTGTTTCTGTTTGTATTGTCTTCATCCATGTCTCCACATAGTGGTATGGGATCACAGTTATCAAGGTGCAATAATAATTAAGGTGCAATAATAATAATAAAGCTTACTGTCAGCATTTAACAAATCAAAATCATGTCACTGGGTCATTTGCTCAAAAAATATATTAAATTGAAATATTTCAAGCACATCAGATCAAAGCATGCATGCCTTATGCAAGCCATCCCGCATATCATGTGTTCTGGGCAATCATTTCAAAAATGTGGTCTGATCTGATAAAGTGGTTTGTCTGTCATCTTTAATCTAATAAGGGTTATGAGATTTATGAGGGTTGAGACAAAGGGTTCAAACAAGCTGGATCTCAGTGAGGTGGAGAACAAACCAAACACGGTCGTGATCACATACCCCTATGTGAAGACAATACACACAGAAACGCACAAGAAGATTATATATGAGACATATATGAGAAGAAAGTGTTTCTGCACCCCCACTTTCTAATCAACCACCTTATTACATGGTAGCAGTGCAAGCAACATTATGCAAGTCAGCAGCAGAACATGCATTAGAATAATCCAACAGGACAGTGACATGATTGTTGGTGCCAGGTGGGCTGGTTTGATTATTTCAGTATCTGCTGATTTCCACAAAATAGCAATTGATAGCAATCTAGTGCCACGCGATGGACTGGCACTCTGTCCTGCCCAGCGCCCAAAACGTTCCTACCCCCCCCCTCTTCCCTGCGACCCTAGTAGAGGATAAAGAGGAAGATAATGGATGGATATCTAGTGTTCAGCATCATGACACAGCAAACTTGTGGAAACCAAAATGTGTGTCGTTCCTAAAACAATTCAAATATATTAAGAATAAAGATTAGTGACTTCGTGCATTAACAAAAAGCAAGCTTTAAAAAAAATAAAAAAACAAGGCCAGTGCACTATGATGATTAAAACATTCTGTAGAGCTAAAACTCAGTGATTTAATACTTTAAAACATTAGATTTTGCAAAAAAAATAAAACATTAATTAAATGGTCCTCTGGATGAAACGTGCAGGGAGCCGCACATGAGGCAGCAGCTGGACAATTCAGATTGGGCGTCTGCATTAAAGCTGATCATTAATCATGTCATCTAATAAATCAATACATCTACCAAAACCAATATTTCCAAAAAGACTCAAAAGAACTGACTTAACCTTTAAACAATCTGAATCCATCACTCGGCATCATGTTCCTACGAATCCTAACATGTACAGTCATTCAACCAAATACCTCACATTGATTACTTAGAACTTAATATTAAAGATCATTATTAAAAGTCTACAAACATGTCACTAATTAAACACATAACACAAAGACATTTAGCATCTTGCAGCAGAATTCCATTAAAATCTATTTGTTTGGGCATGGTTCAGACGTAGCAGAGTTGGGACAAAGCCATAAGCCAAATACGAACTTGTGCACTGTTTGCACAAGACTCCACTTAATACAGTTTAAGGTTTTGCATAGAGTCCACCACTCCAAATCCCAATTGGCTAGGTTTTACCACGATTCAATTAATGATCAGGGTGATAGATGCTGTGCTTCACCATGCAATCAAAGTCATATGTTTGTTCTCTGCCCTCGCTTCATAATTTTTGGTCGTTATTTTGACACCATGTCTAAAGTTTTTAATCTGCGGATCGCTCCTCGCCCTTATATTGCTATTTTTGGCCTAACGTCCAGTTTGCCCTCTTTGTATCGACTTCAAACTGATGTCCTTGCCTTTAAATCCCTATTGGCAAGACGTCGAATATTATTATTTTGGAAATCGACAAAGCCACCACCTTTTTCCTTATGGCTCCAAGATGTCCTGCATTTTCTTAGATTAGACAAAATAAGATTTACTATCAGAGGTAATACCTCAGCATTTTATTTAAAATGGAATCCTTTCCTTGTTTACATACATGCCGGCCGGATAATACCCCCACCTCCCCCTTTGTCTTGTTTGGGTTTACTTAAAGAGGAAAAATAAGTATGTCTCCTTCTTTTCCACTGTTGTTATATCTGAATGTATGTACTTTTGCACAATGCTGTATGTGGTTTGTTGTTTATTGTATAAATTATTACTTCTCGATAAAAAAAAAATGTATAAATAAAATCAATTTGCTTTTAAAAATGAGTGAGATCGGTTTACAAAGTGCAGGTTTGCTTTTTCTTTCCAAGGTATCTCGACTTTCTCATAAACTCAGTTCTCATTTCTTTAGTCCTGCGTTTCACACTGAATCTTCTGTGTTTAACTCGGTCTGATCACCACATGATCATCGTTGTAAGGTTTATACGATACAGATTCTAATGTGAAAGGTTTCATTTCCGCCATTAGGTTTTCTGCATGTCGTCCTCTTAACCACTACGGTGCATGCTGGGAATTTAAGTAAAGCTGCTTTCTGACAAATTTTCAGTTGCCTAAAAAAACCTAGAAAAAATAGAACAGTTTCCAACGGAAGATAAAAACTCAGTTGTGACTCACATGAGCAAAACAATATTAATGATGGAAATCCTGCTCTTTGTTCATATTTCTGTTAATCTACATAATGCATATTTATTTTTATTTCTAATAGCAAACAGTTCAGGTAAAATGCAACCATAATGAAGAACTGTGACTAAAGTTAAAAATCATCTTAGGGTTTTTTTGTGGTTCTGACATTTGAGACATATTTGGCTCAGTGATGTCACACACTCACTTCTGCTCCGACACTGTTAACAGGTGGAACACACACATACAAATTTCACACTTAAATTTAACTTAAGTTTAAATTTTTAATTTAAATATTGGCTTAATCAAAATCTATATTTACTCGTATCAATTATAACTTGAAATAACAAATTATAACATCTGGGTTTCCATGTTCTCCCCGTGTCCATGTAGGTTTTCCCAGGTTCTCTGGTTTCCTCCCACAGTCCAAAAACATGGATCCCATGTGATTTCACTGCTCTAAATTGCCATTGCCCCAGATAGTGTATGCCTGAGTGAGCGAGTGTGTATATGCCAGTACCTGAAACGTTACCCCAGTACCCCCGCCCATGACCCTAGTAGAGGATTAAGCAGAAAAGATAAGAAGTTAAGATGAGATAATGGCAAAAATAACTGACAACTGAAACCAAAGTGGCTTTATTTTCAGCAATGCGACACCTTAACCAGCACACACTGAACGAAACATGTCAAACAAGATGTTAGTTATACTCTGACATGTCTTCTATCTCGGTCTACACAAAGGTGAACTCCACATGTCCCCTTAAAAACAAGTCAAAGCGCTGAAGACACGTTTAATACTGTATCTGTAAACACCTGTGGACAGGCGGTGGATCAGAACGCTATAGCACACCACGAGAAGCAGAGCATGATCGGTTTACTGATAATCAGCTTATCCAATGTGTGAACACTCTTCACCTGCATTGATCAACTGCTGTGTCGCGCCAATAAGATGCTGATGAGTTTCATGGGACTGAATTAATACCGACATACACTCTCCAGCCATTTTATTAGGTACAGCTGATTGCTACTTCATTCACCATGCTGATGGATGTTGTACGGTTCTACAGTTTCCTACTGTAGTCCATCTGTTTCTCTACATACTCCATTAGTCCCCTTCAATCTGTTCTCTGATGTGGACCCCCACAGAGCAGGTATTTTAGGATGTTCTCTGTCCAGAAGCACTGCTGTATATAATTCACTCATACCAGCACAATACACACAAACACCACCACAATGTTGGTATCACTGCAGTACCATCCACCACCTTAATACCTCCTCTGTGTGTGTCTTGATCATTAGAGATCAGAGTAAAGGACACTAATGGAGAATGAAGAGGAACAGGTTTGTAAAACTACAAAGACCATCTATATGATATTTAAGTTGTATATGAACTTAAAGACAGTGAGTACACAGTCAGTGATCGAGGCTGCCACAAAAACTGGATTATTGATAAAAAAAATTTTAAAAAAGAATGAATATACAGAGTACTGAATAAGAGACACTATTACAAAACAAAAAGTACACCAAAAATTTGTTTATAAATTTCAAGTGACAACAATTTAACCTGAACAACAAGATATTTAATAATGCTGACTTTGTTCTAGTTTAACAGTGTGAGTAAAAACACAGAAGTTCAGAAGTTTAAATAGTTCTAAACATCAGCGCTGATCGATACTCGGGACGAGTAAAGAACTGAGAAATTTAAAGAACTGAAAAATTCAAAGAATTAAGAAATTCAAGGTACTGAGAAATCCTTCTCAGTGCATTTCCCCTTATGCAGTATGGAAAGCCATTTTGTTCACATTTTACAATTTAATGTAGCATACCAATTCTGTAAATAACAAATGCAGATTAAAGCAGGGGCAATCAGGGGGCGTACTCTCAGCACTGAGGATCCAGGTTCGAATCCCGATCTGGGTGGAGTTTCCATGTTCTCCCCGTGTCTGCATGGGTTTTCTCAGGGATCTCCGGTTTCCTCCCACAGTCCAAAAACATGGGTCTATGATGAATTGACTGTTTTATATTGGCCTTATTTAAATTGCCCTCTAAATTGTTCGTCTGTGTGTGTGTGTGTGCACACACAGCAATGGACTGACACACTGTCCTGGGTGTATCTGCCCAGTGCCTAAAACGTTCTCCCCTGAATGAGCATGGGAAACTCCACACCTGCGAAAGCGGAACATAATAAGACTAAAATACAATATGTTAATCTAACATTTTACAACCAAAGGGACAGTTTTCTGATTTTGTCCGTCATGCATGTTGCTGAATTGGCAAAAATACAGTGTGTGTGATCGACATTTGTGCAATAAACCCTTCGTTGTAAAATTTGCATTGCAAATAAATTCAGTCCATAAAAAACACAACTTCCTCAAAGAAGACATAATCTAAGAGCTGCTTCAAAAGAAAATGATTCTTCATTCTAATCAGAGTTATTTTTAATGAACATTCACTGCATTTTACAGCTGTGCTGTGAGGAACTAATAGAGGAACTATGTAGATGCTCTCTCTGGGATTTGGACCCATTTACTGCCGTTGCCTTTAGTTCAGGATGCTGTGAGTATCCTGAATATTTCAATATTATTTTTAGTTTGACTAAAGTTTACCATCATGTCTAATTGTGAGACTGATGCTAAGCCCACCAACAATAATAAATAATACTAAAACACTGAACGGTAGCATGATTGAGAGCACAGACTAAATTTTGATGGGAAGAGAAAGTACAGCACCAGACCATAATGTGATGGCGGATGTAGGCAAGAAGATGCATTTGGTTCTGTACACAGAGAACAGATAGACAGCAGACCCATCATTAACCATGATCTTCTCCAGCCTGACTCAATTTGTTCGTTAAACACAGAGCACACGCAGCAGTCCACAGCAGCCATTTGTAAACAGACCCTGACTTTTTCCATCATGTTCAATGTTTTGTAATCCACATGAGAGTCTCTTTCTGCTCCAATCTGAACTGGAGTACGCCAGCTGGTGAACACTGCTGTAAAAACACATCGCTCTTATTATTAAAGGCGAATGGGATTTATTATCATAACTCATGTGCTTTAACTGGATATCAAATTCTATATGCAGCTTATGTTCAGTAAGTAAAACTGATACCACTGTTTCCTCTCTGTACACGCCTACGCTGTAGGACCATCCTCATTCCCCAAAATAGAATGGTTTGCATCAGAGAGTTCAGACTGGGTGATGTTACATCAACACTTTGAAAAAATAAACTAAAAATAAACGTAAATACATTAAATGCACCACCTTTTTGGGACAAAACCAAGTCTATAAGGGATGTTTGAGGTGAGATTTGCACAAACGATTTTAAAAACATCTTTGAGATGGTCATTAGATAAGTCCCCACATCCAACATCAGTGTCCCACCTCAAAAACACAAAATCCACAACACACTACAAACTCTTGTCCTTCCAGAAGCGTTACAGTATCTGAATCTGCAATCGGAGAACCAATGCATAATGGGAGGTGATAAAAGGTCCTGTAGGTTTGATATGTAGGTGTCCAAATACTTTTGCCTATATAGTGCGTTAACAGAGGAAGCTGATCTTTAGTGCATTATGATTTGTGGAGAATATAAAGTGGTTAAGAGGGGAAAATAAACAGCATTCAAATGTTTAGAAACACAAAGTTTCCATGTTCCAGAGAGTCAGACTTCAAATCATCATGTTAATAAAAACAATAATAATAATAATAATAATAATAATAATAATAATAATAATAATAATAATAATAATAATAATAATAATAATAATAATAAAAACAGATAGGCGGCACGGTGGCTTAGTGGTTAGCACGTTCGCCTCTCAGCGCTAGGGATTCCCGGTTCGAATCCCCAACTGGGTGGAGTTTCCATGTTCTCCCCGTGTCTGCGTGGGTTTCCTCTGGGTTCTCCGGTTTCCTCCCACAGTCCAAAAACATGGATCAAGTCAATTGAATTCTCAAAATTGCCCCATATAGAGTGTGTATGTGTGAGTGAGTGTGTGCCCAGCGATGGATTGGCGCCCTGTCCTGGGTCTATCTGCCCAGCGCCCGAGACGTTCTCCCCTGAATGGGCATGGGGAACCCCACCGCGACCCTAATAGAGGATAAAGCGGGAGATAATGAATGAATGAATAAAAAACAGGTCACAATCTTTAAGTACAAAAAAAACCTCTGGTCCACAATTCCAATTTTAACGTTAAAAAAAATTGGGACGTAAACCAGTTTACAGATTTATTAACTCTTAATATTTAAAACACTGCATGACACGGTGTTCGACTCTTAAGCGGAAGGTTAAAGGTTCAAACTCAGTCCAGTTGCCATGACTGTGACCTGTGTTGTGATTTATTCGCAATAATGCCACGCCCTCTCCTACCTTATTGATTTATTATAAATTAGATCGGAATCAATCTGGTTTGAATTAATATTAATTATTAACATTATGTTTTAAGAGTATTACTTCTGCTATTATAAAACTTTAATAATAAAAGCACAGCAAGACAATGGATAATTCTTTAAATGCAAAACATAAAAATGTAGCATGAAGAGAAAAAAAAAAAAAAAAATCTTCACCTGAGAAGGTCTTGTTCCTCCATGCTACCAGAGAGTCTTATCCCGAACAATCTTTTTCTTATCATCCAAATTCCACACATATCTGTCTCAAGACATTCACTATCACATTCAGAACTGCAATTCCATTTACAGTGATCACACACGCTCCTTCACGTCATCAGTTTGGTTAATAAACTACTTAATAACTCTACTTCAACATTTTCCTTTAAGGTATCAATGCCTCCTCATCCACAACACAGCGGCCCCCACACAGGATTTTAATCTCCAGGAGTAAAATCTGTTCTTTGACAACACAATCTGATTTAATGGACAGAACCTGGATTTTTATTGGACTCGTGGCTTTGCAGTCCTGCTGAGATGTTAGTACAAAGACCACGGTGTAGACAAAGACCACACTTGGAGGGTTTTCAGCGGTGTAGTGTTTCGCATGTTTGCCTCTCAGCGCTGGGGATTCAGGTTTTTGCCGGGTTCTCAGTTTCCTCCCACAGTCCGAAAACATGGATTCAAGGTGAATTGGCTGCTGTTAATTGCCCCATTATATATATATATATATATATATATATATATATATATATATATATATATATATAATTTACATTTAGCAGACACTTTAAGCGACTTAGAAATGAGAAAAATACAAGTCAGAAGTTATGCAGAAAAGCAACTACACTGTAACATCATCAAACCTGTTTGTTATTTGATGCTGCGCCCCCCCCCCCCCCCCCCCCCTTTTTTTTTTTACAACAGGTATTTGTTATATATATATATATATATATATATATATATATATATATATATATATATATATATATAAATACACTTTCATTAGCTCCCGCTTTATCCTCTAGTAGGGTCGCGGTGGGGTTCCCCATGCCCATCCAGGGGAGAACGTTTCGGGCGCTGGGCAGATACACCCAGGACAGGACGCCAATCCATCGCTGGGCAATATATATATATATATATATATATATATATATATATATATATATATATATATATATATGAGGCACGGTGACTTAGTGGTTAGCACGTTCTCCTCTCAGCGATAGGGATTCCCAGTTCAAATCCCAATCTGGGTGGAGGTTCCATGTTCTCCCCATGTCCGCGTGGGTTTTCATCCGGGTTCTCCAGTTTCCTCCCACAGTCCAAAAACATGGATCAAGTCAATTGCATCCTGTCCGGGGTGTATCTGCCCAGCGCCTGAGATGTACCCATGCCTGGATGGGCATAGGAACCTCCCCCCACCCCAATCACCCACGACCCTAAGAGGATAAAGCGGAAGATAATGGAGATATATAGATAGTGTGTGCGCTCAGTGATGGAATGGCACTCTGTCCTGTGTGTATCTGCCCAGCGCCCCAACATCTCGCCATCTCTCCTGGAGGGGCACCCGGTTTATAACAAGTTGTACAAGAAGCTAGTAAAAGGATGTAATGTGGGTTAGTTAAAGGTTCTTGGTGGAACAGCGGATGGTTGTGCAGCAGACAAACAGACAGAAGGAAGTAAGTCATTTTGTAAGTAGCTTCTCCTGGAAGGATGTGAAGGTTCGTGAAGAGTTGTGAGATGGTTAGCAGAACGAAGGAGGAGGAGGAGGGGGGGTTAAGTTCGAATGAATTACCTGATTGTAAGTTTGAGGTCTGAGGTAAAAACTAAACACCAGGAACCTGAACACAACGACGCGGAACGGAAGCAGTCGACCGAGCCAGCCCGGTGCAGCAGGCGTGAGGCGGGAGGCGTGAGGCGGGACTGTCCCCCCACCCCGGAGCAGGAGAACCATTAACACATTAAAACCATTTTTATTCCTCGAAGCCGTTAAACAAACACAGGTACCTCACGGTAACCGACAACCGTCCGCGAGCAGTCACGCACGCGCTTCCCGCCTCCCCGCTTCCCGCTCAAAGTGAGCTCAAAGCCGGGCGGGGGGGGGGTTAAAAACGTACGACAACGACGCGCTCACCGAGACATCGAACGGAACACTCACGGAGAACACGTCCACTACGTCCGCGGCAGCCATGATGAAGGATGTGCAGGACGGCGTTAAGAGGAGCAGCCCTCCCGCTCTGAGTGCAGCCCCGCTCTGCCCCGCCCCGCCCCGCCCAGCCTGGTCTGTCCCAGCCCCGAGCGGCCCGCGCATGCGCACTGCTTCCCGCCCCCACCCGGGACGTCACAATGAGCAAGCGCGCAGATTCCAGAGGGCCCGGCCGAGTGCACTTGCTGTAGCGTTTGTGTCAATTTGGGACGCAGCCAGTGGAGTGACGACGCGATTAGGACTCCATCCATCCATCCATCCATCCATCCATTATCCCCATGCCCATCCAGGGTAGAGGTAGAACGTCTCGGGCGCTGGGCAGATACACCCAGGACAGGGGGACAATCTATGACTGGACACACACTCACTCACACAGAAACTAACACACTCTATATGGGGCAATTTGGAGAATTCAATTGACCTTGATCCATGTTTTTGGACTGTGGGAGGAAACCGGAGAACCCGGAGGAAACCCACGCGGACACGGGGAGAACATGGAAACTCCACCCAGATTGGAATTCGAACCGGGAATCCCCAGCGCTGAGAGGAGAACATGCTAAACCACTAAGCCACAATGCCACCCTTTGATTAGGACTCCATCCATGCATCCATCCATTATCTTCCACTTTATCCTCTACTAGGAGTCGCGGGGATGGGGGTGGGTTCCCCATGCCCATCCAGGGGAGAACGTTTCGGGCGTTAGGCTGATACACCTAGGACAGGGGGGCAATCTATCACCGAACACACACTCATTCACACAAACACACTCTATATGGGGCAATTTGGAGAATTCAATTGACCTTGATCCATGTTTTTGGACTGTGGGAGAAATCCGGAGAACCAGAAGGAAATCCATGCGGACACGGGGAGAACATGCAAACTCCATCCAGATTGGAATTTGAACCGGGAATCCCCAGCGCTGAGAGGAGAACATGCTAAACCACTAAGCCACGTGCCACCCTTTGCATTAAAACATCCATCCATTATCTTCCGCTTTATCGTCTACTAGGGTTGCGGGGGGCAGGTTCCCCATGCCCATCCATGGGAGAATGTTTCGGGCGCTGGGCAGATACACCCAGGACAGGGGGGCAATCTATCGCTATCGCTCACACATACACTCTCTATATGGGGCAATTTGGAGAATTCATTTGACCTTGATCCATGTTTTTGGACTGTGGGAGGAAACCGGAGAACCCGGAGGAAACCCACGTGGACAACACGGAAACTCCACCCAGATTAGGATTCGAACCGGGAATCCCTAGTGCTGAGAGGAGAACATGCCAAACCACTAAACCACCGTGCCACCCGCGATTAGGACTCGTTTTGGAAATTTATTTATTCTTTTATTCATTATTATATGCTTATTTGTCTACTATGGTTGCCGGGGGGGGGGGGTGTTGGGGGGGGGGTGTTGTTCCCCATGACCATCCAAGGGAGAACATTTCTCCCCTATGGGGTTCCTGCAGGTTCTCTGCTTTCCTTGCACAGTCCAAAAACATGGATTCAAAGTAAATTGAAAATAGTAAATAAAGTAAATAAATGCTCTAAATTGCCCCATATAGCATGTTTTTGTGTTTGTGTGTGTGTCCAGCGATAGATTGGTGCCCTGTGCTGGGTGTATCTGCCCAGACCCCAAAACGTTCTCCCCTGGATGGGCATGGGGAACCCTCTGAGACCCTAGCAGGGGTTGAAGAGAAAGATAATGAATTAATGAATAATTAATATGATAACTAAACAGAAAAGATTATCATAGCAACCTGTCTAATTTATAACCAGTTTTCAAACATCCTCATTCCTGTATGCCCTCTGTCCCTCTCTTACCCATCCACGCAAACACACACACACACACACACACACAAAATTATTCATTCATTCATTATCTCCCGCTTTATCCTCTATTAGGGTCGCGGTGGGGTTCCCCATGCCCATCCAGGGGAGAACGTCTCGGGCGCTGGGCGGATACACCCAGGACAGGGCGCCAATTTTCACACACTCCCTCATTCAAACACACTCTATATGGGGCAATTTAGAGAACTCAATTAACTTGCTCCATGTTTTTGGACTGTGGGAGGAAACCGGAGAACCCGGAGGAAACCCACACGGACACGGGGAGAACATGGAAACTCCACCCAGATGGGGATTCGAACCGGGAATCCCTAGCGCTGAGAGGCGAACGTGCTAACCACTAAGCCACCGTGCCGCCCACACACAATTACACCTTTACAAAATAATACATGTGTAAGCATAATGTAATAATAAAAGCAAAGGATTTTCAATGTCACGTTCTTGTTTTATTATATAATAAACTCATTTGTTGTATGTTGTATGCATTTTGCAAACTCAAACGTGTCTGGGAACATATGAAGAAGCTTTTGGTGTGAACTGTACACTGGGGAACAGATTTTGTCCTATAGTCCAGTGATTTTGGACGGTGCATACGGATGTGGGCGACCTCCAGCTGGAATGTGACACTGACACACTGCATTAGACTCAGGGATGCTCCTCATACGAAAACATTTCTATAGTCCAGATATTCAAGAACATATCTTGTCCATGTTGGGCAGAAAATGCTACCAACAGGGAGCCATACAAAAACCTGGACTATGAACACATGTTCTTAAACACATCTGCTTCACATCTGGTTAACATTTGGCAGTGCTATCTCCATGTGACCCACTTTTGGCTCACGCGTGACCTACATCCTGGAACTGGGAGCTGTCAGATCAAGATGCATCAACTACATGTGGTACAGTGTTAATGCTGAGACCTCCTCTGATCCTCGGCCCTCACAATAACAACAAGAAGCTTAACAATAACAATAATAATAACAATAATATTAATAATAATAATAATAATAATAAAAATAAAATAATAATACGAATAATAATAACTAAAATAACTATAATAGTAATAATAACAATAATAAAACAATAATAATAATAATAATAATAATAATAAATATATTATAATAATAACAAAATATATTATATAAATAATTTTTAAAAATCGTATTTACTATTATAATATTCATTCATTCATTCATTATCTTCCGCTTTATCCTCTATTAGGGTCGCGGTGGGGTTCCCCATGCCCATCCAGGGGAGAACGTCTCGGGCGCTGGGCAGTTACACCCAGGACAGGGTGCCAATCTATCACTGGGCACAAACTCACTCACACACACACACTCTATATGGGGCAATTTTAGAGAACTCAATTGACATGATCCATATTTTTGGACTGTGGGAAGAAATCGGAGAGCCCGGAGGAAACCCACGCGGACATGGGGAGAACATGGAAACTCCACCCAGATGGGGATTCGAACCGGGAATCCCTAGTGCTGAGAGGCGAAAGTTATTATTGTTATGATGATTATTATTATTTATTTTTATTGTTCTAAGAATAATAATAATTATTATTCATTCATTCATTATCTCCCGCTTTATCCTCTAGTAGGGTTGCGGTGGGGTTCCCCATGCCCATCCAGGGGAGAACGTTTTGGGTGCTGGGCAGATTGACCCAGGACAGGGCGCCAATCCATCGCTGGGCAAATAATAATTATTATAATAATAATAATCTATATTATTATTATTATTATTATTATTATTATTGTTGTTGTTATGATAATTGTTTATTATTGAGGGAGAACATGTTGGGCAGTTAGGGCGCCAATCCATTTTATTATTATTATTGTTGTATTATAATTTTTTATAATTTTTTAATTTAATTTATTTATTATTATTATAGTTGTTGTTGGGGTTACTCTGATCGTTAGTATGAATGTTATTATGATTATTATTATATTTTTTGTTATTATTATTATTATTATTATTATTATTATTATTATTATTATTATTATTATTGTTGTTGTTATTAGGTTTACTCTGATCGTTATTATGAATGTTATTATTATATATATATTTTTTTTTTATGATGATTATTATTGATGTTGTCAGGTTTATTGTGATCGTTATTATGAATGTTATTATCATTATTATTGGTAGTGTTATTGATTTTGTTATGATTCATGATTATTATTACTGCGATCGTTATTATGAATGTTATTATCATTATTATTGGTAGTGTTATTGATTTTGTTATGATACATGATTATTATTACGTCGATCGTTATTATGAATGTTATTATCATTATTATTGGTAGTGTTATTGATTTTGTTATGATACATGATTATTATTACGTCGATCGTTATTATGAATGTTATTATCATTATTATTGGTAGTGTTATTGATTTTGTTATGATTCATGATTATTATTACGTCGATCGTTATTATGAATGTTATTATCAGTCTTTGGATGTCAGAAGGGGAGGGTGGAAGGAGAGGAGGTTCTCTCGCAGGTGAGGTCGTGCATAATTTATGCAAATCGCGTGGACGCTTCAACACGGAAGTCGGCTGATCCAGGTGAGGTCTGAAGGTGAGGTCGAGAGCAGGTGAAGCGTTCAGAGCGCACAGGCTTCCACACCTGCGAACCCGACATGGAGTTAACTCAGGAGTCGGTTCTCTCCGCGCTGACCGCAGAGGGGGGCAAGCTGAAAAACTCCGAGCTGCTGTCTCGGTTCAGCGAGCTGCTGAACCGCAGCGAGCCGAGCGAGAAGAAGCTGAACCGAGAGCTGTTCAAACGATTCATCAACAACGTGGCCGTCGTCAAAGAGATCGACGGCATCAAGCACGTCGTGCTGAAGAAGAAGTTCCAGCATTTAGTGGAGAACAGCTCGCCCGAGAACCCCGCAGAACAGCGGGGGGAGGGGGAGGGGGAAGAGGAGGAGGAGGAGCAGGGTGTCGACTCATCCGAGGCTTCAGAACCATCCTTCATGACTCAGGCTTTTCAACCAAACCAGTCTGTGAACTACAAAAAAACCCGCTCCATCTTTGTGGTTCCCCTGAAGCCCGGCACGTCGGAGGTTCCACTGCCGAGGAGGTCCGAGAGCCCCGCTCCCAAACCGTATGCCCTGCCGCTGCGCGCCCCTCCCGTGGTCATCACCACGCCCGCTCCTGAGACCCGAAAGCAGGATGGCGCCAACAACCAACGACCCAGCGAGGATCCCACCAAGCTCCACCTGGCACCCACGGGCACGCCGCCCCCGAGCTCCCCGGCGTATAGACGAAGCTCGCTGGCCGAAGGTCTGCCGATCCCAAGTTCTCCCCTGCTCCGGAGACACCACAAAGGCGTCAGACCCGCGGACGAGCCCAGGTACGGGGAGCCGGTCCAGATGGACGGCGCGGAACACAGGTGGTTGGTCTCCACGGCGGCGGGTCAGTGGCTGTCGGTCTACGGCCTCCTGCTGAGCGACGGCCGCCTGCTCCGGAAGAGGGACTGCGTCTCGGGGTTCACCACTCTGCACTGGGCGGCCAAATGTGGCAACGGCGACATGGTGCGCAAGATCGTCGAGCTGGCCGGGAAGGACGGCAAGGGCCTGGAGGTCAACGCCAAGTCGTACGCTGGCTACACGCCGCTGCACGTCGCCGCCATCCACCAGCACGAGTACGTCATGGGCCTCCTGGTGAAGGACTACAGCGCCGACTGCCACATCCGGGACAACTCGGGCAAGAAGGCGCACCACTACCTGCATAAAGGCGTCTCCCCAGAACTCCGGGAGCTGCTCGGAGGGGCGAGGGCGGACCCCGCGGAACCCGTGCCGAAAGGCGCCGACGAGGCGGAGCCCCACAGGCACGCTCACACCATCAGCAGGCTGTTCCAGCCTCAAACGGTGGGGTACAAGAAGAAGCAGAAATACAGGAGCGCCATCTTTCCCGTGCCTGAGGAACCGCGGGGAGAACGGGAGGAACACGGGCCGGGCATGCACAGGGTTAAGTCGGACCTGTTTTCCTAACGGGATGGAACGTTAAGGGGTGGCCTTTTAAAAAAAAAAAAAGAATGATGTAACCTTAATTATTAACGTTCTTTATTTCCACAACGACGTTATCAAAGAGGGAGGCACGGTGGCCTAGTGGTTAGCATGTTCTCCTCTCAGCGCTAGGGATTCCTGGTTCAAATCCCAATCTGGGTGGAGTTTTCATGTTCTCCCCGTGTCCGTGTGGGTGTCCACCGGGTTCCCAGGTCAATTGAGTTCTTCAAATTGCCCCATATGACAAGGTTAATTCCATCCATCCATTATCTTCTGCTTTATCCTCTATTAGAGTCACGGGGCGGGGGGGGGGGGTTCCCCATGCCCATCCAGGGGAGAACGTCTCGGTCGCTGGGCAGATACACCCAGGACAGGGGGGCAATCTATCGCTGGATACACAATCACACAGACACACACTCTATATGGGGTAATTTGGGGAATTCTATTGACGAAGCTCGCTGGCCGAAGGTCTGCCGATCCCAAGTTCTCCCCTGCTCTGGAAGAGGGACTGCGTCTCGGGGTTCTCCACTCTGCACTGGGCGGCCAAATGTGGCAACAGCGACATGGTGCGCAAGATCGTCGAGCTGGCCGGGAAGGACGGCAAGGGCCTGGAGGTCAACGCCAAGTCGTACGCCGGCTACACGCCGCTGCACGTCGCCGCCATCCACCAGCACGAGTACGTCATGGGCCTCCTGGTGAAGGACTACAGCGCCGACTGCCACATCCGGGACAACTCGGGCAAGAAGGCGCACCACTACCTGCATAAAGGCGTCTCCCCAGAACTCCGGGAGCTGCTCGGAGGGGCGAGGGCGGACCCCGCGGAACCCGTGCCGAAAGGCGCCGACGAGGCGGAGCCCCACAGGCACGCTCACACCATCAGCAGGCTGTTCCAGCCTCAAACGGTGGGGTACAAGAAGAAGCAGAAATACAGGAGCGCCATCTTTCCCGTGCCTGAGGAACCGCGGGGAGAACGGGAGGAACACGGGCCGGGCGTGCACAGGGTTAAGTCGGACCTGTTTTCCTAACGGGACGGAACGTTAAGGGGTGGCCTTTTAAAAAAAAAAAAGAATGATGTAACCTTAATTATTAACGTTCTTTATTTCTACAACGATGGCATGGTGGCCTAGTGGTTAGCATGTTCTCCTCTCAGCGCTAGGGATTCCCGGTTCGAATCTCAATCTGGGTGGAGTTTTCATGTTCTCCCCGTGTCCGTGTGGGTGTCCTCCGGGTTCTCTGGTTTTCTCCCACAGTCCAAAAACATGGATCAAGTCAATTGAGTTCTCCAAATTGCCCCATATGACAAGGTTAATTCCATCCTTCCATTATCTTCTGCTTTATCCTCTATTAGGGTCGCGAGGGGGGGGGGTGTTCTCCATGCCCATCCAGGGGAGAACGTCTCGGTCGCTGGGCAGATACACCCAGGACAGGGGGGCAATCTATCGCTGGATACACACTCACACAGACACACACTCTATATGGGGCAATTTGGAGAATTCAATTGACCTGGATCAGGCGGCACGGTGGCTTAGTGGTTGGCATGTTCTCCACTTAGCGCTGATATTCCCGGTTCGAATCCCCATCCGAGGGAAATTCCATGTTCTCCCCGTGACCGTGTGGGTTTCCTCCGGGTTCTCCGGTTTCCTCCCACAGTCCAAAAACATGGCTCAAGGTCAAATGAATTCTCCAAATTGCCCCATATAGAGTGTGTGTGTGCCCAGTGATAGATTGCCCCCCTGTTCTCCCCTGGATGGGCATGGGGAACCCCCCCGCGACCCTAATATAGGATAAAGCAGAAGATAATGGATGGATGGATGTTATCAAAGAACCAACTTTGGTTCCACATGGAACACAGGTCAGCTGTTTTTGATGTTTCTCTGTGACATCATCAAAGCCATTATTAGAGTTCTGCAGCTCATTGAAATCCCATGGCAACAGCCAGCTGCCCCCTAGCAACCATCTGAAACCCTATAGCAACAGCCAGCTGCCCCCTAGCAACCACCTGAAACTGAAAATAGCAACGGCCGGTATGTGTTGCTCTAAATTGCCCCCATCTAAATTGCCCCTATAGAGTGTGTCTGTGTGAGTGAGCATGTTTGATAAATTGGCGTCCTGAAACGTTCTACCCTGGATGGGCATGGGTTACCCCCTTGACCCCCCCCTCTCGACCTCAGTATAGGATTAAGCCAAAGATAATGAGATGAGAACATACAGTATGTGTTGCTCTAAATTGCCCCTATATAGTGTGTGTGTGTGTGTGTGGGGAGTGAGTGTGAGCAATGGATTGGCGCCCTGTCCAGGGTGCATCTGCCCACCGCCTGAAACGTTCTACCCTGAATAGTCATGGGGGCACCCCAGCCTAACCCCCGGTCACGATTCCTTTGATTCCTGATCTTTAGGAACACAAAAGGATCACAAACCGCGCTTTAAAAGGTTCTCACAGAACCACAACCGGTTCCTTTATGCTATATGAGCATATGACTTAAAAACCAACACCTTTTGTTTTTTTTAAATGCATGAATGACACTATTTGGGCCACACCCCCTTGTATGAATGACTCTTAATGACACACCCCCTTACTGAAAGGAAAGGAATTCAGAAGGCAGGACTTAAAGGGACAATCAGCAAAAAATGAAACGTGGATATAAAACATGTTTATATTAGAACATGCTTCCTGTTACTTAGAACATGGTAATTATGCTGCTAACCACCTAAAACACAATATCAACAGCCAGCTGCCCCTAGCAACCACCTGGAAACCCATAGCAACAGCCACCTGGCACTCTAGCAACCACCTGAAATCCCATGGCAACAGCCAGCTGCCCCTAGCAACCACCTGAAACCCCATAGCAACAGCCACCTGACACACCTACAACCACCTGAAACCCCATAGCAATAGCCAGCTGCCCCCTAGCAACCACCTGGAAACCCATGGCAACAGCCACCTGGCACTTTAGCAACCACCTGGAATCCCATAGCAACAGCCACCTGGCACTCTAGCAACCACCTGAAATCCCATGGCAACAGCCAGCTGCCCCTAGCAACCACCTGAAATCCCATGGCAACAGCCAGCTGCCCCTAGCAACCTCCTGAAATCCCATGGCAACAGCCAGCTGCCCCTAGCAACCTCCTGAAATCCCATGGCAACAGCCAGCTGCCCTTAGCAACCACCTGGAATCCCATAGCAACAGCCACCTGGCACTCTAGCAGCCACCTGAAATCCTATGGCAACAGCCAGCTGCCCCTAGCAACCACCTGGAATCCCATAGCAACAGCCACCTGGCACTCCAGCAGCCACCTGAAATCCTATGGCAACAGCCAGCTGCCCCCTAGCAACCACCTGAAACCCCATAGCAACAGCCACCTGACACACCTACAACCACCTGAAACCCCATAGCAATAGCCAGCTGCCCCCTAGCAACCACCTGGAAACCCATGGCAACAGCCACCTGGCACTTTAGCAACCACCTGGAATCCCATAACAACAGCCACCTGGCACTCTAGCAACCACCTGAAATCCCATGGCAACAGCCAGCTGCCCCTAGCAACCACCTGAAATCCCATGGCAACAGCCAGCTGCCCCTAGCAACCACCTGGAAACCCATGGCAACAGCCAGCTGCCCCTAGCAACCACCTGGAAACCCATGGCAACAGCCACCTGGCACTTTAGCAACCACCTGAAATCCCATGGCA
The DNA here is from genome assembly GCA_019802505.1 of Corydoras sp. C115. Lineage (NCBI taxonomy): Eukaryota > Metazoa > Chordata > Actinopteri > Siluriformes > Callichthyidae > Corydoras > Corydoras sp. C115. The sequence goes on along the minus strand of JAFMOC010000329.1, from coordinate 714,274 downwards.
ACAGCCAGCTGCCCCCTAGCAACCACCTGAAATCCTATGGCAACAGCCAGCTGCCCCTAGCAACCACCTGAAATCCCATGGCAACAGCCAGCTGCCCCTAGCAACCACCTGACATCCCATAGCAACAGCCAGCTGGCACTCTAGCAACCACTTGAATTCCCATAGCAACAGACACATGACCCACTAGCAAACACCTGAAACCCTATAGCAACAGCCAGCTGCCCCCTGGTAACCACCGGAAATCCCATAGCAACGGACACAGACCCACTAGCAACCACCTGAAACCCCATAGCAACGGTCAGATGACCCACTACCAACCACCTGAAACCCCATAGCAACAGCCACCTGACCCACCCACAACCACCTGAAACCCTATAGCAACAGCCACCTGATACTCACAACCACCTGAAACCCCATAGCAACCACCTGAAACCCCACAGCAACAGCCACCTGACACACCCACAACCAGCTTAAACCCCATAGCAACAGATACCTAAAACCTCATAGCAACAGTCACCCTAGCAACAGAGACCCAAGCAACAACCTGAACCCCCATAGCAACGGCCTTCTGACACACTAGCAACCAGCTGTAATGCCATAGCAACGGCCTTCTGACACCCTAGCAACCACCCAAAATGGCTCAGCAACCGCCTACCAAGACACTAGCAACTTCCTAAAAAGCCTTAGCACCCACCCAATGACACCCTAAGCAACAGGATGTGACTTTTAGTTGGCTTGTGTTTTTTTTTTTTACACCAAAAACACACAACCAAGTTGACTACAGGTCTGTTCGTGTGATGTACTGTAAACCTCAAAAACCGTAGCTGATGTATTATAAAGTAAATGCTGCACATACAAACATTACAGACATGTAGAGGACGCAGTAGTTCAGTGGTCAGGGCGTTTGGCTTTCAATCTGAAGGTTGGGGGTTCAAATCCCAGCTCCACTGAAGCTACCAGTGTGGGTCCTTGAGCAAGACACTTAACCCTCATTGCTCCAGGGATGCTGTGATTAACCCTGAGCTCACCTTGTAAGTCGCTTTGGATAAATGTATGCAAATGTAATATATATATATAAATATATGTTTATTATAAAACGAAGACCTCACGCGTTGTCGTGTTTCCACGTTGCATATTGCAGCATCCTCCTGGCTATTTGAAGACGTGTGGACCCTTCAAGCCTCACACACATCTTTGCTTCGTTAAATTCAGCTGATCTCAGAGTCTGACAGATCAGCCCGCCTCGCTTAATGTTGCTCTTGATACTGCTGACCCAGCTGTAACTACGTGAAAAGCCTGTATACGTGTTTGAACTTTCTGTGACGTAATTAAAGAATTATTTTATTATTTTAAAGAATTCTTTTGATGGATTTTGATTTGTGATCGTACGTGTGAGTCTTGCAGTTTGGTTGAGTACATGACGTGCGCTGCTCAGCAGTGCGTGCTTCATCCGATCTTCCTCCGCATGATGCACGCTTTTTAATTGGAGACCAGTCCGTCCCGCAGGCAGTCGACTGAAACACATGATCTCAGAGGCAGAAGACATTATTTACATAATTTTGGTGGACAAACTTTACTCGGGACCACAATGACATCATCCAGGTTTCAGTTAGATTCAGGGCCTTCAACTGTAAAAAAAAAATATATATAATACTAATAAAATAAGAAGTGATGAGGTATGAGGTAGAGCGAGAAACATGAATACATCACCATTTGGATTTTTAGAGCGCTATAATATTACAGAACGTTCAGAGTAGAACCGGTTTAATATTCATTTAGACGATGAACCTTGGAAGTTCTGCCCGAACTTAAAACCCCATAGCAACAGCAATCTAAAGACCTATAGTAACAGACACCTGACACTTTATCAACCACCTGAAACCCCATAGCAACAGCCACCTGAGATCCTAACAACCACCTGAAACCCCATAGCAACAGCCATCACACTTTATCATCCACCTGAAACCCCATAGCAACAGCCACCTGACACTTTATCAACCTCCTGAAACCCCATAGCAACAGCCACCTGACACTTTATCAACCACCTGAAACCCCATAGCAACAGCCACCTGACACTTTATCAACCTCCTGAAACCCCATAGCAACAGCCACCTGACACTTTATCAACCACCTGAAACCCTATAGCAACAGCCACCTGACACTTTATCAACCACCTAAAACCCCATAGCAACAGCCACCTGGCGCTTTATCAACTACCTGAAACCCCATAGCAACAGCCATCTGACTTTTTATCAACCACCTGAAACTCCATAGCAACAGCCACCTGACTTTTTATCAACCACCTGAAACTCCATGGCAAGTCATCTAAAACCTGATAGCAACAGCCATCTGAGACCCTAGCAACCACCTGAAACATCATAGCAACAGCCACCTAAACCCTAGCAACCACTTGAAACCCCATAGCAACAGCCACCTGGAAAAAAAAAAAAACCTTACAAATTAAAAAGTCCAGCATTCGGGTCATGATGTTTTCTGAACAGAACAGGGACCGGGTTCTGCAGACTGGACCGTCCTGCTGTGCTGGTGGGGGCCTGTTGTGTTTGTGTGATAAACACTGAAAGGTCATAAACATGAACCCAGACGGACCTGCAGCAAGCAAATCTACAAAAGTCAAAGCAGACACTTGTGTTTATGCAACACGGATGACAACCGGGTTCTCCGGTTTCCTTGCACAGTCCAAAAACATGGATTCAAGGTAATTTGAATGCTCTTAAATGCCCCCATATACACCGTGTGTGTGTGTATGAGTGAGTATGTGTGCCCAGCGATGGATTGGTGCCCTGTCCTGGGTGTATCTGCCCAGTGCCCGAAACGTTCTCCCCAGGATGGGCATGTGGAACCCCCAGCGACCCTAATAGAGGATAAAGCTGAAGATAAATACATGAGAACATACAGTATGTGTTGCTCTAAATTGCCCCTATATAGTGTGTGTGTGTCTGTGGGAGTGAGTGTGTGCGACGGGATTTGCATCTGTCCTGGTTGTATCCGTTCTACCCTGGATGGGCATGGGTTACCCCCTTGATCTCCCCCCACCCCAGTAGAGGATTACGCAGAAGATAAATGGATGAGAACATACAGTATATCCATCCATTACCTTCCGCTTTATCCTCTATTAGGGTCACTGGGGGTTCCCCATGCCCATCCAGGGGAGAACGTTTCGGGCGCTGGGCAGATACACCCAGGACAGGGCGCCAATCTATCTCTGGGCTCACACTCACTCACACACACTCTATATATAGCCAATCTGGAGAACTCAATTGACCTTGATCCATGTTTGTGGACTGTGGGAGGAAACCGGAGAACCCGGAAGAAACCCACGCGGACACGGGGAGAAAATTCGAACCGGGAATCCATAGCGCTGAGAGGAGAACATGCTAAACCACTAAGCCACCGTGCCGCCCCCAACGTACACTACATGTTGCTCTAAATTGCCCCTATCTAAATTGTCTTTAATGCATTAATTGGTTGATTTGACATAAAAAAATGAATACTGGGCAGCACGGTGGCTTAGTGGTTGGCATGTTCTCCTCTCAGCACTAAGGATTCTCGGGTTCGAATCCCCATCTGGGTGGAGTTTCCATGTTCTCCCCGTGTCTGCGTGGGTTTCCTCTGGGTTCTCCGGTTTCTTCCCACAGTCCAAAAACATGGAACAAGTCAATTGAGTTCTCCAAAATTGCCCCATATAGAGTGTGTCTGTGTGAGTGAGTGTGTGCCCAGCGATGGATTGGCGCCCTGTCCCCGGGGGGTTCCCCATGATGGGCATGGGGAACCCCCCCGCGACCCTAATAGAGGATAAAGCGGAAGATAATGAATGAATGAATGAATGAAAATGAATACTGCTACGTGGCAAATAGTGCACACCCCCTTTCTGCTCCACTTCCTGTAAAGATGGACTTTGTAGTTCTACAGTTCCATTCTGTAGTCCATGTGTTTGTGTTCTGCAGTACATACTGTGTACTCTGTTCTAATGCTCAGAACCCCAATAGTTCCACCACAAAGCAGGGACTATGTGCTTAGTGTTTTAGTCCTATCCCAGCAGTGTCACTGAGGTGTTTAAATGAAACTACAGCAGCACTGCTGCACCCCCCCCCACCACATCAGTGTCACTGCAGAACCGACCATCAACAATCCACCACCCAAATGATACCTGTTCTGTGATGCTCATGAGAACCAACAGGGGACTAACAACAACAATGGACTACAGTCCATCCATTATCTTCCACTTTATGCTCTATTAGGGTCGCGGTGGTGGTGGGGGGGGTTCCCCATGCCCATCCAGGGGAGAACGTTTTGGGCGCTGGGAAGATACACCCAGAACAGGGGTGCAATCTATCACTGTTCACACTCACTCACACATACACACTCTATATGGGGCAATTTGGAGAACTCAATTGACTTGATCCATGTTTTTGGACTGTGGGAGGAAACCGGAGAACCCGGAGGAAACCCACGTGGACACGGGGAGAACATGCAAACTCCACCCAGATTGGGATTCGAACCTGGAATCCTCAGCGTTGAGAGGAGAACATGCTAACCCACTAAGCCACCGTGCCGCCCTGGACTACAGTCTGGAATTATAAAACTACAAAGTCCATCATGTCCATCATGATGATGAAGCAAGAAGGGTCCACTTTATAGTTCTCTGAGCTTGCTGTTGAAGATCTATCCGGTTTGAACCGCCCTCGCGGTTGAGTTGTACTTACAGGGTGAAGTATAAGAAAGGAAGCCGCATGGTAAACCTGAGAATGTGAGACACACGGGGACTTCCTCTGTGCGCCGTGTCATTTCCGAACACAACGGTCACCGCGGTGCTGACCTTTCCAACGGAAAGTGTCTCAGAATGCGTTTTGAGTTTTAAAAATATCTGTAAGTATTTAAACGAGTCGGGAGCAGCTCAGCGACGTCCAGCGCATTAACACCTTTAACACTGACACCTCAGGAAAAACACGAGGTGCAGAACTGACACCTTATCAACCACCTGAAACACCATAGCAAGTCATCTAACACCCCATAGCAACAGCCATCTGATGCTTTATCAACCACCTGAAACACCATAGCAACAGCCACCTGAGACCCTAGCAACCACCTGAAACCGCATAACAACAGCCACCTGACACTTTATCAACCACCTGAAACCCCATAGCAAAAGCCATCTGATGCTTTATCAACCACCTGAAACACCATAGCAACAGCCACCTGAGACCCTAGCAACCACCTGAAACACCATAGCAACAGCCACCTGAGACCCTAGCAACCACCTGAAACCCCATAGCAACAGCCACCTGAGACCCTAGCAACCACCTGAAACCCCATAGCAACAGCCACCTGAGACCCTAGCAACCACCTGAAACCCCATAGCAACAGTCACCTGAGACCCTAGCAACCACCTGAAACCGCATAACAACAGCCACCTGACACTTTATCAACCACCTGAAGCCCCATAGCAATAGCTATCTGACACTTTATCAACCACCTAAAGCCCCATAGCAACAGCCACCTGACACTTTATCAACCACCTGAAACCCTATAGCAACAGCCACCTGAGACCCTAGCAACCATCTGAAACCGCATAACAGCCACCTGACACTTTATCAACCACCTGAAACCCCATAGCAACAGCTATCTGACACTTTATCAACCACCTGAAACCCCATAGCAACAGCTATCTGACACTTTATCAACCACCTGAAACCCCATAGCAACAGCCACCTGAGACCCTAGCAACCATCTGAAACCGCATAACAGCCATCTGACACTTTATCAACCACCTGAAACCCCATAGCAACAGCCACCTGAGACCCTAGCAACCATCTGAAACCGCATAACAGCCATCTGACACTTTATCAACCACCTGAAACCTGAAACCTTTATCATAAACCCCATAGCAATAGCTATCTGACACTTTATCAACCACCTGAAACCCCATAGCAATAGCTATCTGACACTTTATCAACCACCTGAAACCCCATAGCAACAGCCACCTGACACTTTATCAACCACCTGAAACCCCATAGCAACAGCTATCTGACACTTTATCAACCACCTGAAACCCCATAGCAACAGCCACCTGACACTTTATCAACCACCTGAAACCCCATAGCAACAGCTATCTGACACTTTATCAACCACCTGAAACCCCATAGCAACAGCTATCTGACACTTTATCAACCACCTGAAACCCTATAGCAACAGCTATCTGACACTTTATCAACCACCTGAAACCCCATAGCAACAGCTATCTGACACTTTATCAACCACCTGAAACCCCATAGCAACAGCCACCTGACACTTTATCAACCACCTGAAACCCCATAGCAACAGCCACCTGACACTTTATCAACCACCTGAAACCCTATAGCAACAGCTATCTGACACTTTATCAACCACCTGAAACCCTATAGCAACAGCCACCTGACACTTTATCAACCACCTGAAACCCCATAGCAACAGCCACCTGACACTTTATCAACCACCTGAAACCCCATAGCAACAGCTATCTGACACTTTATCAACCACCTGAAACCCCATAGCAACAGCCACCTGACACTTTATCAACCACCTGAAACCCTATAGCAACAGCCACCTGACACTTTATCAACCACCTGAAACCCCATAGCAACAGCCACCTGACACTTTATCAACCACCTGAAACCCTATAGCAACAGCCACCTGACACTTTATCAACCACCTGAAACCCCATAGCAACAGCCATCACACTTTATCAACCACCTGAAACCCTATAGCAACAGCTATCTGACACTTTATCAACCACCTGAAACCCCATAGCAACAGCCACCTGACACTTTATCAACCACCTGAAACCCCATTGCAACAGCCATCTGAGACCCAGGCAACCACCTAAAACCGCATAACAACAGCCATTTGACGCTTTTTCAACCACCTGAAACCCCATAGCAACAGCCATCTGACGCTTTATCAACTACCTGAAACCTCATAGCAACTGCCACCTGAGATCCTAGCAACCACCTAAAACACCATAGCAAGTCATCTAAAACCCCATAGCAACAGCCATCTGATGCTTTATCAACCACCTGAAACCACAGCCACCTGAGACCCTAGCAACCACCTGAAACTGCATAGCAACAACCACCTGACACTTTATCAACCACCTGAAACCCCATAGCGACAGCCATTTAATGCTTTATCAACCACCCGAAACCCCATAGCAACTGCCACCTGACATTTTATCAACCACCTGAAGCTCCATAGCAATAACTATCTGACACTTTATCAACCACCTGAAACCCCATAGCAACTGCCACCTGAGACCCTAGCAACCACCTAAAACACCATAGCAACAGCCACATGAAGCCCCATAGCAACAGCCAGCTGACACTTTATCAACCACCTGAAACCCCATAGCAACTGCCACCTGAGACCCTAGCAACCACCTAAAACACCATAGCAAGTCATCTAACACCCTATAGCAACAGCCATCTGAGACCCTAGCAACCACCTGAAATCCCATAGCAACAGCCACCTGACATTTTATTAACCACCTGAAACCTATAGCAACAGCCATCTGATGCTTTATCAACCACCTGAAACCCCACAGCAACAGCTATCTGAAACCTTTATAGCAACAGCCACCTGACACTTTATTAACCACCTGAAACCCCATAGCAACAGCCATCTGAGACCCTAGCAACCACCTGAAACCGCATAACAACAGCCACCTGACACTTTATCAACCACCTGAAGCCCCATAGCAATAGCTATCTGACACTTTATCAACCACCTAAAGCCCCATAGCAACAGCCACCTGACACTTTATCAACCACCTGAAACCCCATAGCAACAGCCACCTGAGACCCTAGCAACCATCTGAAACCGCATAACAGCCATCTGACACTTTATCAACCACCTGAAACCCCATAGCAACAGCCACCTGAGACCCTAGCAACCATCTGAAACCGCATAACAGCCATCTGACACTTTATCAACCACCTGAAACCCCATAGCAATAGCTATCTGACACTTTATCAACCACCTGAAACCCCATAGCAATAGCTATCTGACACTTTATCAACCACCTGAAGCCCCATAGCAACAGCCACCTGACACTTTATCAACCACCTGAAACCCCATAGCAACAGCTATCTGACACTTTATCAACCACCTGAAACCCTATAGCAACAGCTATCTGACACTTTATCAACCACCTGAAACCCCATAGCAACAGCTATCTGACACTTTATCAACCACCTGAAACCCCATAGCAACAGCCACCTGACACTTTATCAACCACCTGAAACCCTATAGCAACAGCCACCTGACACTTTATCAACCACCTGAAACCCCATAGCAACAGCCACCTGACACTTTATCAACCACCTGAAACCCCATAGCAACAGCTATCTGACACTTTATCAACCACCTGAAACCCTATAGCAACAGCTATCTGACACTTTATCAACCACCTGAAACCCCATAGCAACAGCTATCTGACACTTTATCAACCACCTGAAACCCCATAGCAACAGCCACCTGACACTTTATCAACCACCTGAAACCCTATAGCAACAGCCACCTGACACTTTATCAACCACCTGAAACCCCATAGCAACAGCCACCTGACACTTTATCAACCACCTGAAACCCTATGGCAACAGCCACCTGACACTTTATCAACCACCTGAAACCCCATAGCAACAGCCATCACACTTTATCAACCACCTGAAACCCTATAGCAACAGCTATCTGACACTTTATCAACCACCCGAAACCCCATAGCAACAGCCACCTGACACTTTATCAACCACCTGAAACCCCATTGCAACAGCCATCTGAGACCCAGGCAACCACCTAAAACCGCATAACAACAGCCATTTGACGCTTTTTCAACCACCTGAAACCCCATAGCAACAGCCATCTGACGCTTTATCAACTACCTGAAACCTCATAGCAACTGCCACCTGAGATCCTAGCAACCACCTAAAACACCATAGCAAGTCATCTAAAACCCCATAGCAACAGCCATCTGATGCTTTATCAACCACCTGAAACCACAGCCACCTGAGACCCTAGCAACCACCTGAAACTGCATAGCAACAACCACCTGACACTTTATCAACCACCTGAAACCCCATAGCGACAGCCATTTAATGCTTTATCAACCACCCGAAACCCCATAGCAACTGCCACCTGACATTTTATCAACCACCTGAAGCTCCATAGCAATAACTATCTGACACTTTATCAACCACCTGAAACCCCATAGCAACTGCCACCTGAGACCCTAGCAACCACCTAAAACACCATAGCAACAGCCACCTGAAGCCCCATAGCAACAGCCAGCTGACACTTTATCAACCACCTGAAACCCCATAGCAACAGCTATCTAACACTTTATCAACCACCTGAAACCCCATAGCAACTGCCACCTGAGACCCTAGCAACCACCTAAAACACCATAGCAAGTCATCTAACACCCTATAGCAACAGCCATCTGAGACCCTAGCAACCACCTGAAATCCCATAGCAACAGCCACCTGACATTTTATTAACCACCTGAAACCCCACAGCAACAGCCACCTGACACTTTATCAACCACCTGAAACCCCATAGCAACAGCCATCTGAGACCCTAGCAACCACCTGAAACCCCATAGCAACAACCATCTGAGACCCTAGCAACCACCTGACACCCCATAGCAACATCCATCTGAGACCCTAGCAACCACCTGAAACCCCATAGCAACAGCCATCTGAGACCCTAGCAACCACCTGAAACCCCATAGCAACAGCCATCTGAGACCCTAGCAACCACCTGAAACCTAAAAAAAAAAGGTTTACTGAACAGAACAGGAACCGGTTTCTGCAGACTGGAACGTCCTGCTGTGCTGGAAACAGAAAGTGTCTCAGAATGAGTTTTGAGTTTTAAAAATATCCGTAAGTATTTAAACGAGTCAGCAGCAGCTCAGCGGCGTCGGGACGTCCAGCGCATTAACACCTTTAATACTGCCACCTTCAGTGAGGGATGCCATGCGCAGTGAAACTCCCCGTGGTGGTGCGTCATGCTGATCGAATGTATGGTGGAAGGAACGTGGAGTGACCCTCACCCTGCAGGAATTCCGGTGTCCTGCAGAACTCTGCCCCGTGTCGGTGTAAAAGGTGCGGAAGGACGATGGAGCAGTCAACCACATTCATTCATTCATTCATTCATTCATCCATTATCTTCCGCTTTATCCTCTATTAGGGTCGCGGGGTGGTTCCACATGCCCATCCAGGGGAGAACGTCTCGGGCGCTGGGCAGATAGACCCAGGACAGGGCGCCAATCCATCGCTGGCAGTCAACCACATTGCAACTCTCATTTGTTTAGAAGGCTCAAAGTTGGGAGATCCTTTTTAGACACTTCAGTTTTAACAAAAACGTTAACCCTTAAATGCTCCAGAGGGCTAAACTTTGACCCCCAAACCTTCAAGTAGGGTCACTTTGGGTCACTAAATGTCTGCAGAATAAAAAAAAACATGTGATGACGTAAGATACACCTCACCATAAACATGCAAATATGTACTTACCAAACCTACCGGTGCTCGACCCTGACCTGTTGGGTTCTAAAGGCATTGGCATGGTTAAAGTGAAGCTGGGTTAGGACACAGGGTTCTACCTGGGGTGAACCCATGCTCTAGGGGATGGAGGGGTGCAGAACACCTGAGTTCTGCTGATAGCAACCGTATCTAGGCACATAACACTAACAATGTTGGAATAGCTAGAAAGTATGACTTGTGTATAACACTAAGAAACTATCCATCCATCCATCATATTTTGCTTTATCCTCTATTAGGGTCGGGGGGGGGGGGGTTCCCCATGCCCCTCCAGGGGAGAACGTTTCGGGCGCTGGGCAGATACACCCAGGACAGGGGGGCAACCTATCGCTGGGCACACACTCACTCACACACACACACTCTATATGGGGCAATATGGAGAATTCAATTGACCTTGATCCATGTTTTTGGGACTGTGGGAGGAAACCGGAGAACCCGGAGGAAACCCACGCGGACATGGGGAGAACATGGAAACTCCACCCAGATTGGGATTCGAACCGGGAATCCCCAGCGCTGAGAGGAGAACGTGCAAAACCACTAAGCCACCATGCCATAATTGTAAATAAAACAATCTCTTAATATGGGTGGCTTAGTGGTTTAGCATGTTCTCCTCATAGTGCTGGTGATTCCAGATTCAAATCCCAATCTGGGTGGAGTTTCCATGTCCTCCCCGTGTCTGCGTGGGTTTCCTCCGTGTTCTCCGGTTTCCTCCCACAGTCCAAAAACATGGATCAAGGTCAATTGAATTCTCCAAATTGCCCCATATAGAGTGTGTCTGTGTGAGTGTGTGTGTGTCCAGCGATAGATTGCCCCCCTGTCCTGGGTGTATCTGCCCAGCGCCCGAAACGTTCCCCCCCGAATGAGCATAAGGGCACCCCCCCGCCACGACCCTAGTAGAGGATAAAGCAGAGGAGAACATGCCGCACTGTGTTAAAAACATCAGTAACGAAATCCATCAAAGGACGCCGAACACAATTAAAAATCTGTTTATGCAAATAATTAAAGACGTCAAATGCAGGAAATAAATACACAGGAAAGCTCAGTGTTGATTGGCTAAGACTTCAGGAATGACAAATGTGCAGCGTTACGATCTCAAAGTGCCTCTCGTCTCGTTTTGGTCTCAGAGTGTCGTCCTCGAGTCGAATAAATTAACGCAAACTAAAAAAACAAAACAAAAACGGCCCCATGGCAAATACATGTCAATACTCCAGAGGGGGGGGGTTCCCCATGTCCATCCAGGGGAGAACATTTCGGGCGCTGGGCAGATACACCCAGGACAGGGCGCCAATCTATCACTGAGCACACTCACTCACACAGACACACTCTATATGGGGCAATTTGGAGAACTCAATTGACTTGATCCATGTTTTTGGACTGTGGGAGGAAACCGGAGAACCCGGAGGAAACCCACGCAGACACGGTGAGAACATGGAAACTCCAACCAGATGGGGATAAGAACCGGGAATCCCTAGTGCAGAGAGGAGAACATGCTAAACCACTAATCCAGTGTGCCGCCTTAATAAGAGATTTTAAAATTTTTATTTACAATTATGGGTGGCAAGGTGGCTTAGTGGTTTAGCATGTTCTCCTCTCAGTGCTGGCGATTCCACCCGGACCACTGAGCTTCCACTCCATGCTTTTGAATAGTACATTTAGACGTAGGGGCAATTTTGTAATAACTGCTTTTAATGGGGCGGCTTAGTGGTTTGGCATGTTCTCCTCTCAGCACTAGGGATTTCCCGGTTTGAATCTCCATAGGGTGGGGTTTGCATGTTCTCCCCGTGCCCGCGCAGGTTTCCTCCGGGTTCTCCGGTTTCCTCCCACAGTCCAAAAACATGGATCAAGGTGAATCAGTTGCTCTAAATTGCCCCATATAGTTCAGCTGAATAACATAATTTAGTATATGATCCCTCAGGGGCGGCACGGTGGCTTAGTGCTTTAGCATGTTCTCCTCTCAGAGCTGGGGATTCCCATTTCGAATCCTCTGAGTGGAGGTTCCATGTTCTCCCCGTGTCTGCATGGGTTTCCTCTGGGTTCTCCGGTTTCCTCCCACAGACCAAAAACATAGATCAAGGCCAATTGAGTTCTCCAAATTGCCCCATATAGAGTGTGTCTGTGTGAGTGAGTGTGTCCAGTGATAGACTGGTGTCCCCATGGCAACGCTCCGTCCCAAAGTCACAGGCTCAGAAACGTCCCACCCGCGCTCCAAACATCAGCAGGTTCTCCGTCAGGAATCAGAAAAGAGCGACAGGGCGATCCAGCGAAGCTTCCAAACTCCTGCCGGTTCGTCGGGTTCACGTCTGAGGACCGCAGAGCGTTCTGCTACAGAACCGAGGTGCTGGGTCTGCAGGTGGAGGTGGGTTTAGGGCGGGATGCTGTGCAGGAGGCTCTCCAGCTGCTCCTCGCCCAGCCGCTGCTTCTCCTCCAGGTCTTTCTGCCGGATCAGCAGCGAGGCCTTGGTTTGGACGAAGCGCCTGTACTCCCGCAGTCGGCTCTCCGGCAGCTGTCGGGACAGGAAGGTGGACACGATGCGCTCGCGCCGGTCCAGGTTGTCCTTCAGGTCCTTGGCATCGTCCCTCTGCTTGCACAGGAAGTGGTGCCGCTTCTCCAGCGATTGCTGTGGGACCGAGGGAAGCAACAAACATGTCAATAATCTATAAACGTATATCACCGTACAGCAGTGTCTGTGAGTATTATTAAGGCGCCACGGTGGCTTAGTGGTTTAGCATGTTCTTCTCTCAGCGCTGGGGATTCCCGGTTCGAGTACCAATCTGGGTGGAGTTTGCATGTTCTCCCCGTGTCCACGTGGGTTTCCTCCGGGTTCTCCGGTTTCCTCCCACAGTCCAAAAACATGGATTCAAGGTCAATTGAGTTCTCTAAATTGACCCATATAGAGTGTGTTTGTGTGAGTGAGTGTGTGTCCAGTGATAGCTTGGTGTCCTGTCCTGGGTGTATCTGCCCAGCGCCCGAAACGTTCTCCCCTGGATGGCCATGAGGAACCCCACCCCCCCCACGACCCTAATAGAGAATAAAGCGGAAGATAATGGATGGATGTTTACAATTACAGGAAAATAAATTATCTTCAAAATAGAAGATGTATGTGCATGAATATGTGTGTGTGTGTGTGTGTGTGTGTGTGTGTGTGTGTGTGCTTTAACACACACACACACACACACACGTGCTGGTCGAGTTTTATTAGAAAAGTCCAATTGTACTGTTTCACCAATTGTTGTCACCAAGCGCCCTCTGCTGGATGCAGTCGAATATTTTCTCAGTGTGGTGTGCAATACTGCAAAACTCATTCATGGGGTTCCCCATGCCCATCCAGGGGAGAACGTTTCGGACCCATCTCTGGGCGCGCACGCACACACGCACACACACACACACACACACACACACACACACACACACACACACACACACACACACACACACACGCACACACACACTATATGGGGCAATTTAAAGCATTCAATTTACCAAAAATCCATGTTTTTGGACGTGGACACGGGGAGACATGCAAACTCCACCCAGATTGCGATTTGAACCTGGATCCCCAGTGCTGAGAGGAGAACATACTAAACCACTCAGCCACCGTGCCGCCCTACTGCAAAACTTCATATTGAATTAATACTAAGTAAATAATAATAATAATAATAGCAGTGACAATTATACAGTACTGTAT
>JAFMOC010000329.1:687500-695000 GCA_019802505.1 Corydoras sp. C115 | reverse complement strand
GCATGTTCTCCTCTCAGCACTAGGGATTCCCAGTTCGAAACCCCATCTGGGTGGAGTTTCCATGTTCTCCCCGTGTCCGTGTGGGTTTCCTCCGGGTTCTCCGGTTTCCTCCCACAGTCCAAAAACATGGATCAAGATCAATTGAATTTTCCAAATTGCCCCATATAGGGTGTGTCTGTGTGAGTGAGTGTGTGCCCAGCGATAGATTGCCCCCCTGTCCTGGGTGTATCTGCCCAGCGCCCGAAACGGCCCCCCTCCCCGCGCCCAGAGGATGCCGGTTTTAAACTGAGTGTGAGACACTAATTATCAACTAAACGGTCTTACCTTCTTCTCGGTGACATCACCTCCAACAGTGTTGTCCTCATTTGGTGCATTATGGGTAGTCGTCTCATCAGGGCTTAAAAACACATTTAGAGAACGTTTAGGAACAGATCAAAAAGTGTATAACAGAATAAACACGCTCACACTTTATAGGGGCAATTTAGAGCAGCCAATTCACCTTGAATCCATGTTTTTTGGACTGTGGAGGAAACCGGAGAACCTGAAGAAAACCCATGTGGAGACGGGGAGAACATGGATCCCCCAGCTGTGAGAGGAGAACATGCAAACCACTAAATTACACACTCACACTAACATACACTTCATAGGGGCAATTTAGCACAGCCAATTCACCTTGAATCGTGGTTTTTGGACTGTGGGAAGAAACTGGAGAATCTGGAGGAGACCCATGTGGACATGGGGAAAACATGCTAGCCACTAAAACACACACACATTGTAGGGGCAATTTAGAGCAGCCAATTCACCTTGAATCCATGTTTTTTGGATTATGGAAGGAAACTGGAGAATCTGGAGGAGACCCATGCGGACACGGGGAGAACATTCTAACCACTAAATTACACACTTACACTAACATATACTTCATAGGGGCAATTTAGCACAGCCAATTCACCTTGAATCGTGGTTTTTGGACTATGGGAGGAAACTGGAGAACCTGGAGGAGACCCATGTGGACATGGGGAGAACATGCTAACCACTAAAATACACACTCACTAAAACACACACACATTGTAGGGGCAATTTAGAGCAGCCAATTCACCTTGAATCCAAGAACAGATAGACCACACCGCTCACCTGTGTTCTGCTTGTTCCTGCGTCGGAACCTGCTGCTCCTGCTTCCTTCTGTAATGCTCCTCCATCAGCAGCGTGTCCTCGCAGAGCAGCTGCTCCATCAGCATGACCGCTGTCTTCCGATTGGCTATCGGAAACAACACGCGAGCTAACGATTGGTCCGCGGTCACCACCTCCTCGACCAGGACGTCCCACCGAGATTTTGCGTGGGGCGTTTCGTCGTCGGTTGAGCTCTGAGGCGTCGTGTCCGGGGGTTCCGGGTTCCCCTCACACGGCGTCGGCCGTGCCTCTGGAGTTTGGGATGTTCTCTCAGGCCACAGACTGGGATCCGTGGTGACGCCGAGGCTAAGGGTGACTTCATGAAGCGGATTCATTTTACTGAAATTATAAAAAAAACAAACACAGATTAAAACGATTGGCATGAATCGCACGCCGATTGTTCAGTGTATAGAACCTCGACTGGACACAAACACACTCACTTCATAGGGGCAATTTAGAGCAGCCAATTCACCTTGAATATATGATTTTTGGACTGTGTGAGGAAACCGGAGAACTAATGCGGACACGGGAAGAACATGCTAACCACTAAATTACACACTCACAGAAACATACACTTTATAGGGGCAATTTAGAGCAGCCAATTCACCTTGAATATATGATTTTTGGACTGTGGGAGGAAACCGGAGAACCTGGAGGAAACCAATACGGACACGGGAAGAACGTGCTAACCACTAAATTACACACTCACAGAAACATACACTTTATAGGGGCAATTTAGAGCAGCCAATTCACCTTGAATATATGATTTTTGGACTGTGTGAGGAAACCGGAGAACTAATGCGGACACGGGAAGAACATGCTAACCACTAAATTACACACTCACAGAAACATACACTTTATAGGGGCAATTTAGAGCAGCCAATTCACCTTGAATATATGATTTTTGGACTGTGGGAGGAAACCGGAGAACCTGGAGGAAACCAATACGGACACGGGAAGAACGTGCTAACCACTAAATTACACACTCACAGAAACATACACTTTATAGGGGCAATTTAGAGCAGCCAATTCACCTTGAATATATGATTTTTGGACTGTGGGAGGAAACCGGAGAACCTGGAGGAAACCAATACGGACACGGGAAGAACATGCTAACCACTAAATTACACATTCACACAAACACACTCACTTCATAGGGGCAATTAAGAGCAGACAATTCACCTTGAAAATATGATTTTTGGACTGTGGGAGAAAACCGGAAAACGTGGAGGAAACCCACGTGGACACGGGAGAACCTGGATCCCCAGTGCTGAGGAGAACATGCTTACCAGTAAATTACACACTCACACAAACACACTCACTTCATAGCAGCAATTTAGAGCAGCCAATTCACCTTGAATACATGATTTTTGGACTGTGGGATAAAACCGGAGAACATGGACATGGGGAGAACCTGGATTCCCAGCACTGAGAGGAGAACATGCTAACCACTAAATTACACACTCACTCAACACACTCACTTCATAGGGGCAATTAAGAGCATCCAATTCACCTTGAATATATGATTTTTGGACTGTGGGAGAAAACCGGAGAACATTGAGGAAACCCACGCGGACGCAGGACAGGGTGCCAATCCATCACACACACTAACTCATACAGGCACACACATACACACACACACATTACATAGGGGCAATTTGGAGCAGCCAATTCACCTTGAATCCATGTTTTTAGACTGCGGAAGGAAATTGGAGAACCCGGAGGAAACTCACACGTATACGGGGAGAACATGCTAAACCACTAAGCCACCTCATCTCATTATCTTTTTCTTAATCCTCTACTAGGGTCATGGGGGGTTCTATGTGACCACCCATTGGAGAACATTTCAGGGGAGTGGGCAGACACACTATATGGGGCAATTAAGAGAGAATTCACCTTAAATCTGTGGGAGAAACAGGACCCAGGACAGGGCACCAATCCATCACACACTAACTCAAACAGACACACATACCATATAGGGGCAATTTAGAGCAGCCAATTCACCTTGAATCCATATTTTTTAACTGTGGGAGAAAAATCTGAGATCCCGGAGGAAGCCCATGTGGACACAGGGAGAACATGGAAACTCATGGGATTGGAACCTGGATCCTCAGCGCTGAGAGGAGAACATGCTAAATATGCAAAATGGGTATTTTGTTCTAATTGAATTTTTTAGAACGTGGGTGTAGATACCTGATCACGCTGGCGGTTCGCGATACAGGTGGAGACGCATCGCTGTTTTGGAACATCGCTGGAGGTCCATCACGTGTTGGAATGGGAGGAAGTTCCGCTGCGGTTCCACGGTGGGGCGCTGTTGGGTCTGATTTGCATGGTTCTGTTGCATAACTGTGCTGAGGGTTCTGGTTCCAGCCGGGGTGCTGCGGGACGTTCTGGATGGAGCCGGGGTGCTGCGGGACGTTCTGGATGGAGGCGGGGTGCTGCGGGACATTCTGGATGGAGCCGGGGTGCTGCGGGACGTTCTGGATGGAGACGGGGTGCAGCGGGACGTTCTGGATGGAGCCGGGGTGCTGCGGGACGTTCTGGATGGAGAAGGGGTGCTGCGGGACGTTCTGGATGGATAAGGGGTGCTGCGGGACGTTCTGGATGGTGCCGGGGTGCTGCGGGACGTTCTGGATGGAGCCGGGGTGCTGGGGGACGTTCTGGATGGAGCCGGGGTGCTGGGGGACGTTCTGGATGGTGCCGGGGTGCTGCGGGACGTTCTGGATGGAGCCGGGGTGCTGGTGGACGTTCTGGATGGAGCCGGGGTGCTGCGGGACGTTCTGGTTGGAGCCGGGGTGCTGCGGGACGTTCTGGTTGGGGCCAGGGTGCTGCGGGACGTTCTGGATAGAGCCGGGGTGCTGCGGGACGTTCTGGATGGAGACGGGGTGCTGCGGGAAGTTCTGGATGGAGCCGGGGCCGGGGTGCTGCGGGACGTTCTGGTTGGGGCCAGGGTGCTGGGGGACGTTCTGGATAGAGCCGGGGTGCAGCGGGACGTTCTGGATGGAGACGGGGTGCTGCGGGAAGTTCTGGAAGGAGCCGGGGTGCTGCGGGACGTTCTGGTTGGGGCCAGGGTGCTGGGGGACGT
The DNA here is from genome assembly GCA_019802505.1 of Corydoras sp. C115. Lineage (NCBI taxonomy): Eukaryota > Metazoa > Chordata > Actinopteri > Siluriformes > Callichthyidae > Corydoras > Corydoras sp. C115. The sequence goes on along the minus strand of JAFMOC010000329.1, from coordinate 690,748 downwards.
TCTGGATAGAACCGGGGTGCTGCGGGACGTTCTGAATGGAGACGGGGTGCTGCGGGAAGTTCTGGATGGAGCCGGGGTGCTGGGGGACGTTCTGGATGGAGCCGGGGTGCTGAGGGACGTTCTGGTTGGGGCCAGGGTGCTGCGGGACGTTCTGGATAGAGCCGGGGTGCTGCGGGACGTTCTGGATGGAGACGGGGTGCTGCGGGAAGTTCTGGATGGAGCCGGGATGCTGGGGGACGTTCTGGATGGAGCCGGGGTGCTGGGGGACGTTCTGGATGCAGACGGGGTGCTGGGGGACGTTCTGGGTGGAGCCGGGGTGCTGCGGGACGTTCTGGATGGAGACGGGGTGCTGCGGGACGTTCTGGATGGAGACGGGGTGCTGCGGGACGTTCTGGTGGACGTTCTCCAGCCGCTGATTGGAAAGGGCCATGCCGTTCTCCTGGAGGTGGTGCAGGTGCTCCGAGCTCTTGCTGAGAACTTTGGGCCTCCAGACGTTCTCCACTCCGAGTTCCTCCAGAGACTTGCCCCGGGACGCCACCAGTCGAACCCGGCCCTGATCCGGAACAGACGCGGCGTAGTCCCTACGGAACGTCCCTTCGTCCTCCGGTCTCTGAGTGCTGAGGACACGACGGAACACACAACAGGCTTTAGAGAACATCTGAGAAGATCCAGCAGAACCTACAAAGAACCTTCATCATACACAACAGAACAGCTGCTATGTTTTCCCTGGGTTCTCCGGTTTCCTCCCACAGTCCAAAAACGTGGATTCAAGGTGAATTGAATGCTCTAAATTGCCCCACATAGTGTTAGTTTGTGTGTCGGTGTGAGTGAGGTTGCCCAATGGAACCCCCCCCCCCCCAAGTAGAGGATTAATCAGCCAAGATAAAGAGATTATGAGGTGTTTAGCATGTTCTCCTCTCCTAAATCCCAATCTGGGTGGAATTTCCATGTTCTCCCCGTGTCCGCGTGGGTTTCCTCTGGGTTCTCCGGTTTCCTCCCACAGGCCAAAAACGTGAATTCAAGGTGAATTGAATGCTTTAAATTCCCAGGACGCCACCAGTCGAACCTGGCCCTGATCCGGAAGGGATGCGGCGTATTCCCTACGGAACGTCCCTTCGTCCTCCGGTCTCTGAGCGCTGAGGACACGACGGAACACACAACGGGCTTTAGAGAACGTCTGAGAAGATCCAGCAGAACCTCCAAACAACCTCCATCATACACAACAGAACAGCTCCTCCCTGGGTTCTCCGGTTTCCTCCCCCAGACCAAAAACGTGGATTCAAGGTGAATTGAATGCTCTAAATTGCCCCAGATAGTGTGAGTTTGTGTGTCGGTGTGAGTGAGGTTGCCTCCTGGTGTGTCTGCCCAGCGCCCGAAACGTTCTACCCTGAATGGGCATGGGGAACCCCCCCCCCCTAATCAGCCAAGATAAAGAGATTATGAGGTGTTTAGCATGTTCTCCTCTCCTGAATCCCAATCTGGGTGGAGTTTCCATATTCTCCACATGTCCGCGTGGGTTTCCTCCGGGTTCTTCGGTTTCCTCCCACAGTCCAAAAACGTGGATTCAAGGTGAATTGAATGCTCTAAATTGCCCCACATAGTGTTAGTTTGTGTGTCGGTGTGAGTGAGGTTGCCCAATGGAACCCCCCCCCCCAAGAAGAGGATTAATAAGCCAAGATAAAGAGATTATGAGGTGTTTAGCATGTTCTCCTCTCCTGAATCCCAATCTGGGTGGAGTTTGCATGTTCTCCACATGTCCTGGGTTTCCTCCGGGTTCTCCGGTGTCCTCCCACAATCCAAAAACATGGTTCAAGGTAAATTGCATGCTTCAAATTGCCCCATAGACTTATGTGTCTGTGTGAGTGAGTGTGTGCCCAGTGGTAGATTGCCCCCCTGTCCTGAGTGTATCTGCCCAGCGCCCGGAACATTCTTCCCTGGATGGGCATGGGGACAGAGAACCAACGGGGAACTAACAACAACGAAGAACCCAGACGGACTACAGTCCGGAATTAAAGAACCACAAAGTCCATCTATATGGTGAGTGGAGCAAGAAGGGGGCATGGCCAATCTTTGGCCCGGTACTAATAATGCTGGTTCTCCACTGGTTCCGTTATAACACCATCATCATATTAACCCGCATTCAGAGTATTATAAAACAATGAAGGTTCGAATCCCGGTTTAGTGATTGGCATGTTCTCCTCTCAGCACTGGGAATCCAGGTTCAAATCCCGATTTGGGAGAGTTTCCATGTTCTCTCTGTGGAAAATGTGGGTTTCCTCGGGTTCTCCAGTGGCCTCCCACAGTCCAAGACCATGGATTCAAGGTGAAGTGGGTGGTCTATAAATACTAACAAGAACAAAGATGGACTACAGTCTGGAATTAGTCTGGAATAGAACTACAAAGTCCATCTGTATGGCACGTGGAGCAAGAAGGGGGCGTGTCCTAACTTTGGCCCCGTACTAATAATGCTGGTTCTCCACTGGTTCCTTTCTAACCCCACCTTCATATTAACCCGCATTCAGACTATTATAAAAAAAGGAAGGTTCGAATCCCGGTTTAGTGATTGGCATGTTCTCCTCTCAGTGCTGAGGATCCAGTTTGAATCCCAATGGGTGGATTTACCATGTTTTCACTGTGTCCACATGGGTTTCCTCCGGGTTTTCCGATGTCCTCCCACAGTCCAAGAACATGGATTCAACGTGAAGAGGATGGTCCAAATTGCCCCAATATAAATACTAACAACAGGCGGCACGGTGGTTTAGTGGTTAGCACGTTCGCCTCTCAGCGCTAGGGATTCCCGGTTCGAATCCCCATCTGGGTGGAGTTTCCATGTTCTCCCCGTGTCCGCGTGGGTTTCCTCCGTGTTCTCCGGTTTCCTCCCACAGTCCAAAAACATGGATCGAGTCAATTGAGTTCTCCAAATTGCCCCATATAGAGTGTGTCTGTGTGAGTGAGTGTGTGCCCAGCGATAGATTGGTGTCCTGTCCTGGGTGTGTCTGCCCAACGCCCGAAACGTTCTCCCCTGGATGGGCATGGGGAACCCCCCCGCGACTTTAATATAGGACAAAGCGGAAGATAATGAATGAATGAATAAATACTAACAAGACCAAAGACCACAGATGGACTACAGTCTGAAATTACAGAACTACAAAGTCCATCTATATGGTACGTGGAGCAAGAAGGGGGCGTGGCCACACGGTGAAACTGGCAGGTGGTGTTGACATGCTGGGTGTGGAACCCTTCACCCC